>PVKU01000740.1:0-49719 GCA_004027475.1 Anoura caudifer | reverse complement strand
CACTCGCCCTGCAGCCCACCCAAAGGAGCCAGGCCTCTTCAGGCCAGGTTGGGAGCTGTGGCAGATGGAGCCCCAAGACTGGCGGGCAGCCCGGCTTAAGCCACTAATTAACTTCATGGCCTGAGGCGAGTCACTTCACCTCGTGGCCTGTTTCCTCCTCTGCATGGTGGTGATAACAATCCGCCCGGTGGGTGAGCCGGAGATGAGTGGTGAGCTGACTGTGTTTATACGGTTTAAAGTGCTCCTATTACCCAATGGTGGGCTTGGAGAGGGCCCCTCCTGGTCTAACCTGAAATGTCACTCCTGCACAGGATGCTGGCTCCCCCCCCTTTCCTGAGGGCAGCCCAGGGAGTGGGTAGGGCCTGTTTCTAAAGAAGAGAACTGAGCACTCAGCAAACATTCACTGATGTTAGTGATGATCTTTGGACAAACGGATTCCATCTGCACACCACACCCTGACGTCAGCCGGGCAGGCTCAAACACAGCGGTCACCCTCCCGGGCACCGCTCCCGCCGCCCCTTCCGACCAGGAAAGCCATCCACTACTCCCCACCCACCCCACCAGAGGAAAATTCCTGCAGCAGACCTCACGGGTCAGAGGCAGGGACCCAGGGAGGGGACAGGGAAGGCTGGCGGCCATGCTGGGCTGAGAGCTAATCCCCGAGACACGTCTCCTGGACACCCCCTTTGCACCCCACAAATATGTACAGTAAAGCAATTACGACTTGCTCCAGGGAATCCCCAGGGCTCCGACCAGGCTCTGACCAGGACCCCAGGGAACGAATGAGGCTGAACTGCTCTTCCTTGCACTGCTCAGCAAAGGAGAAGCAATAGGCCTGAGGTCTCAGGGACCAGGGAGCTGGGATTTCCCATTGTTTCTCCCTTGGGAACAGTCGGGCTATTAATACAGCTTGCCCAGGTCTGTCTACTTTCCAAAGTGGTGTCATGTTCATTGACACCATCTCATTGGCTACTGCGCACAACTAGCCCTGTGATTTCCAAGAGCAAAAACCAAGGGCCATATGAGGTAACCAAATGCTCAAGAGAGCAGAGATAGCAGCCAAGTCAGAACCAGAACCCAGCCTGTGGCTCCCCCATGACAGTGTCAATGAGTGACAGGAGCCTGAGCAGACTAAGTCACTAGCATGGCCAGGTCCCCTAGGCCCGGTCCTGGCGTGGCCATACTGCCCCCATCTTGGCTCTCCTGTTTGGGGAGACCAGCACTCCCAACTGTGGAGGCTGAGGAGCAAGGGTAGAGTGGGAAGCCAGGGAGAAAGCAGGACTGTGCGCCCAGCTGAGCTGCAGGGAGAGGAAGGCATGCCCCACTGCAGTGGGAAAGGTGCAACAAATCCAGCCTGCAGCTGGCGATGCCTTGGTCCAGAGATCAAAAGGCTGTTGGGAAGAGTTTGGTGCTAGCTCTGGGTTTGCAGCAGCTGCACCCTAGGCCCCCACTGAGCCCAGGTGAGGGCCTCTTTCACATCCTGTTGTGGCCAGCCCTCTTCGGCCATTTCACTGACAGAGGGTGACACCCAAGGCCGGGGGGTCTGGAAGCTGGTCAGTTCACTGCCCACCCAGAGGAAATGGTGCTCCCGGAACTGAGGTCCAGGCTGTGGTGTTTTGGACAGCAGGAGGGGAAGGAATCCTGTGGGCCTCGCTCTGGCCTGTTTCCATGGTGAGGACAGGTCTTGCTCCACAGGGCAGAGCAGAGGCACAAATGGTGACCAGAGATGAGGAGGCTTGTCCCTAAGTCTTGGACAAACCTTGCTCCCACTCCTCATCTGGGCCCTGAGTGGTTTATCACAGACACTGGATTTCCTTGAGATGAACCACTCAGGGGCTGGGGATGGAAACGGAGTCTTGGAAGCAGGGAGACTGGTGAGAGGAGGAAAAGAGGCAGCCTCGGAACAGGAAGGAGCGCCAGCAACAGTAGCACTTGGTGGGTGGCGTGTGCAGCCCTGTGCAGGCCCTGGGCTTCCAGACAGGTGTTCCAATGAGAGGCTCTGCCCAGGCCCTGCCCCTGCAGAGGGTAGAGGCGGCCCAAGGAGTCCATTCCTGGGGAACAGTTCCCTGGGAAAGTGACACTTTGCAAGCCAGATTATTTAGTGACATATTATACTGTGTTTTTTCTTTTTGCTATTCCTGGGCTTTTAGTAAAAGTCCTGTTTAAAGTGTCTAGCCTTGCCCTGACCTGTGTGGCTCAGTAGGTTGGGCGTCATCCTACAAACCAAAAGGTCCTTGGTTCTATTCCAGGTCTGGGCAATGCCTGGGTTGCTACGGACCAGGTCCCTGAACGGGACACATATGGGAGGAAACCAACCGATGTTTCTCTCCCCCTCTCTCCCTCCCTTCCCCTCTCTCTAAAAATAAATAAAATCTTAAAAAAAAAAGTTCTAGCACACCAAAGGAGGACCCAGGGCCCACCTTTGGGCTAAGGTGTTAAAGGAGAGCAGTATCCACCGTTGCCCACTCGGGAGCAGAATCAGTGAGCAGTCCCAGAGGTGACTCCAGCAGAGCCCTCCCACCTACCCCTTCCCTGAAGCCACTGCCCCCCTCAGAGGCGGTGTTTTTGTCCCATTAGGGCAGTTTTCCATACAAACCACCTTCCCGCAGGTAGGACTCCCGTGTCCTGTCCCTTTCCTCGGACAGAGCACCCATTGCTGGCAACTCTTGAGTCCTGGGCTAGGGCTTCTTGGAAAAGGAAATGGTCAGAGACTTCACGCAAAAACCACAGCCACCCCAACCTCCCAGCCCGAAGCCCCTACCACACTGGGCCTCCCCTAGCCGCCCCTGAACCATGCCAGAGCAGGCTCCCTAAGAATTTGCTATCATCTGCCAAGCCAGAATTTAAAAATAATTATATTAATAATAAATATGTTAAATTACATTTGAAACAATAAATAGAAAAATAAACTGATAAATAAAATCAACAGGTACAAAATGTTTCAAAATTTCAACCAAAAAAAATACGCTGAGGACAGACGACAGATAAGACAAACAGACATAAGGGGAGGGTGCTAAATGCAATCACGGACCCTTCAGTTTCCACAACAGCTCCCTCCGTGCCTGGCTGCCCCTCCTCTCCCCAACAGGGAGACCAGGCCTCTCAGTGACTGCTATCTTTGGGGACTCTGGCCTGCACAGGGAAGCTTCTGATTCCACCTCAATGCCCCTCTGCAAAGCACCCCCGAACCTGGGGGTGTGTGGGTTCCGAGGACAGGAGCTGCGGTGGAGGCCGGACGGGGCAGATGGAGGAAGTCCCTACAGAGGCAGGTCGGTGCTGTTGTGCCGGGTTTTCCGGGCGGTGCCGTCATCTCGGGGCAGAGCCCTCTGCAGGTTGCACATGGCCACAGTCTTTTTGAGGTCGATCACGGCATAGGAGTCTGAGTTGCGGGCAGGGGCAACGGTGGGCACCGGGGCACGGGGGGCCGTGGGGTTCTGGGGCCCCTTGGGGTGGTCTCCACCCCATCCCTTCAGCTCCACCTGGATGTAATTGAGCTGCCTGGGAGGCTCGGGGCCCGGCCGGCGGAAATCAAAGTTGAAGACTCTTGGGGAGCCTCGGCGGCGGGTGAGTGGCACAGGGAAGCTGCTGTGGCTGCGGAGGGCAGCCCGGGTGCTGGTGGGCTTCTGCAGTGGGGTCTCGTCCTCCTCGCCGTCGGGGAAGCCATTGGAGGAGGGTGTGAGCCCGTCCCTTGAGTCACCGTCATCCCCGCCCTCCTCCCCCAGCTGTTGGGCATGACTCTCCCACAGCGGGGGCAGGGAGGGCAGGTTCTCATAGTGCAGCAGGGCGGCCCGCCGGTGGGCAAGGCCGTTCCAGCCCGGTTCCTCCGGGCTCAGTCTCCAGCTGGCTCCTGGCCGCAGTCCCCCGCTGACATTCTCGTAGGTGCACTTGGGCTGGGCTGGGCACTCAGTGGGGCCCTCATTGTTGTTGTGGTGCGAGGGGTCACGAAGGGCGGGGCACAGGCCCTGGCACTTCACCACCTGCCTCCGTGCAGGGGTGGGGCCCAACACAAACTTCACCTGGCCCGGCTGCCAGAATGCCTGTGGATCCCGTGGGTCAGGGCCCAGGGCCTGTGGGGGGAAGGGTGCCTGACCCTCGGGCAGCGGCTGCAGGCAGTGCCGGCTTCTGCGGTGGTCATCCTCACTGGCTGGAGTGTTGACGTAAGTGTGGGACTGGGGGGAAAAGTCCAAATGAAGCGGGGGTCCAAGGGCAGGGAGGAGGGAGAGCAGAAGGGACAGGAGGGTGAGAGACAACAAGCACGAGGGAAGAAGCCGGAGTTTTCTCCTCTTCCTCATCCTCCAAACCTTCCAGAGAAGCTGCCTCCCTTTCTGGGGAAAGGAAGGGACCCTACAGGTTTTCTTCCCTCCATGATCCTTACTGGGAGGAGGTGGCCTATTTCCTGACCTCCGTTCCCACCCAGACCAACAGGGAGAGGCGGGGCAGCTGCTTGCTCACCTGCTCATCAGGAGCAATGAGGGCATGGGTGGACTCCTCCCCAAGTGAGGGGTGTCGAAGGCTGCTTGTTGAGGGGCGCTGGGGTGCTGAGAATCTCGGGCCCTCTCCCGGGCATCCAGGGAAGCCATTGGAGAAGCTAGAGATGTTATAGCCTAGAGCTGGGCACAGAGGAGACAAGCCCAGGAGAGGGGTCCTTAACCCACCTGCAAGCCCATGTACAGCATCCTGGGGCTCCTCCAATTGGAGGGGAGATGCTCCCAGGGCCCCAAAGTAGTTAGCCTTGCTGAACCAGTGGTCCCCCACTATCTATCATCTTTCTGTTCTTCAAACCCCATCCTTTCCCTCAAAACTCAGCCTGAACCCTGTAACAGCTCCCCCTCACAGCCTTACCTGAAACACTTAAGGCACACCTTGTCACCACGGGACTGCACCTTTGCCTCATTCTAGCTCTGCCACTGAGCTTCCGGGAAGCTCCTTGAAACCAGGGCTGTGCTTCCATTTCCTTTTGTCCCTGACATGCCAGCCCATGGAGTGCAGAACACAGAGCAGTACAGGGGGTGCACTCAGTGGCGAACAAGCAGAGATGTGGGAACCTCTCCAGGAAATGGTCCTGGGCAGAGATGCCTGCACCATCCATCAGGAAAGCTACCAGATTTTGCCATGTATAACACACACTTTTTTGCCCAGATTTTTGAAAGAAAAATAAGGATGCGTGTTGTATGTGTGTAGTACCTGAAATACCTTGTATCTGTTCTTGTGTGTTATAATTGTTACATAAAATTTCTTGTACCATAATATGTTCAAAAATAAACACTAAGATTCCTTTATAATACAAAAACCAAGTATCTAAATATAAATAAATAAATAAATAAATAAATAAATAAATAAATAATTGAATCAAAAAATTAAAATGAAAGATTTTTTTCCCCTGAAAGTCTGGGCCAAAAACGTGGGTACACATTATACACTGCACAATACAGGTACATGGTATGACCCAGTGGACAGAAGAAAGGAAGCAAAAAGGCTCCAGACTGCCATTTCCATGGAAATCCAATGTCTTCCTGTCTGCTCCCTGACCATCAGTCAATGAAAGTTCCAGGACTGCCCAGCCTCAGCTGGAGTCACCTGACTGGCCCAGGTTAGGCCTTACCCATCCGCAAGAGTGGTTCCGATGACGGTCGCCGGCCCTGGAAGACTAGGTCACCCAGCCATCCCCCTACCTGCCTGCCTGACTCGGGCCTCCAAGACTGGTTGAGGCTTCCTGGGCCTGTACTTACATGTATGTGTGTATGAATGTCCATATGTGTGTGTACACATGTGTGTGAGTGTGTACTGAGGTCGACAGGGGTCTCCTCACCATTGGGAGTCTGCGGGGCCCGCGGGAGGTCGATGTCGGCCGGGTGACTATTGCGGGTGATGATGACTGGCTCTTCCATCACATTGATGCTGTTGCACTGCATCAGATCCTGAAGGAGGTTGAAGATTTCCTCAGCCCGGGAGCACTTGAATGCAAATATCCCTGAAGCAGGAGAGGAAGAAATGAGGCCGCTCTGACCCTGTGCTCAACCGGGAGGAGCCACAGAGGCTAAACTGAGGCACAGAGCTCAGGAAATGTCCCTAAACCCAGTCCCAGGCCTGCGGGGAAGAGCGGGAGCCCCTCTCACCTTGAGTACTCTCCCAGCACACCCTAAAATGGGAGGAGCTGGGTCCAAGCACCCTGCTCTTGTCCTAGGGCAAGCTATTTCCATCTTGAGATCTAATACTTCAGCTGTACTCCTCTGAGGTCAAATCGTCTCCCTGGGCTGACCCAGAGGTGCGGGGAAGGGGAGTGAGAATCAAAGTGAAAAGGGCAGTATTACATGAGCAGCCACTGTCCACATGCTGCCCCCCTCTCCCTCTGCGTGCTACCCTTGCTCCCCAGAAAAACGACCTCCATTCAAGGTACCAGCCCTCAGCTCTATGCCCAAAGCTCTTTGAGGGTAGAGGGTCTGTCCTGTTTACTGCTTGTTCACTGGGTACTTTGCTCAGTGATACTAAGCCCAGACCCTGGCCAGAGAGCCAATGTCCACCATGTACAGGCCCCTGACCCCAAGGAAGAAAGGGCGGGCTGACTAGCTGAAGGACAAATACAGCAAAACAATCATGTGGTTCCTCAGCATAGCCACCTTGTAGCCCCTCAAACTCTGATGCAGGAACTCAAAGGCCCAGGGTGAGCAGGACTGAGCTGAGTGAGCACCTGTGACTCAGGGGACCTGAAGATGGCCTCAGGGTGTTGTGCCAGGCTGGGATTCTGAACCACCCCGGAACAGTGGGGTCCAGGACTCAGGGGAGGCTACTTGGGGGGCGGGGCACATATCCATAACAAAGACAGATACAGCTAGGCTGGGGTATGGGACAGCAGATGTTTGCAGGAATGGGCCATGAGGCAGAGAAAAAACAACTATACTGGCAAGCAATTGTATGTCAAGAGTTAAAAAAGGCTGGAAAAGCTCAAAGATTTAGGAAAACCCTGTGTTGGCGCCTACGGCAGCCCCTCCAGGATCCCAAGTATGGATCAAACACCGCCAGAAGCAGGGGAGGCCCTTCCTCCCCTCTCTCTGCTCAGCCAGTGTAAACTGCCTCTGCCTCTGAGCTCCAAGGGTCAGAGGCTGGAGTGGGGGCAGCTCTCCCAGGCGACACAACCTCAGAGATGTCTGTCAGCAGCCTCATAAAAGGGGCTCACTCATTTCACCTGCACAGTCCCAGGCAGGGCTCCTTCTGCAGAGCTTGTAACTGGGTCCTAAAAGAGCAGCTTCTAGCCTTGACCTCAGGGCACAGCCCACCACTCCCTAACCTCTGGCTGCAGGGAGAAGAGGGAGGAAGGAAGAATACATCACACTCCATTGCTCACAGGTGACAAGGGAAAAAGATGAGTCTCTTGAGGGTTGCTCCGTACACAGGGACACAAGAGACCTGCCCAAATCTATCATTCCCAAGTCACTCAGCCCTGAGGACACCAGAGCCTCCTGCCGGCCTTTCATTACTCATGGGCTCTAGGGTTTATGAGTTGGGGGCTCAGAAGAAAGATTGTTCCTACTCAGGGGGCAACAGGGACCCTTGAAACTGGAGCAACAGAGGGAGGAGGAACCAGATGCTTTTCCCAAGCAGGCTCTGGCCTGGGAGCACTAGCTCTTTCATATGGGCTGTGCAGTGAATGCCCCACGAAGGGACCCAGGCCAGAGCCGCAAAGACACAAGTGGAAGAGCACTGGCCTGGGAGTCCATTTAGTTCTGCATTAACACGCTGGTGCTCTCGGCCATGACCCTTCCTCCCCCTGCACAACAGCTGCCTAGTCTGCACCATGACTTCCATTCCTCACACCTGACCCAGGTGCACAAGCCCCTACGTTAGCACGGGGCAGGGGCTGGTACTCACCCTGGCCTGTCTGACACCGGCGACCACTCTCAAAGGAGAAGAGGTTGGAATCATAGCCATAGCGCCGCAGGCAAAGGTACGGCCAGTGGACAGCCTCACGCCGATGCAGGTGAAGCACCAGCTCGCTCTGCGTCAGCTCCATCACCCCGGAGCCCAGCTCCACCCCCTCGTCATCCACATTCGTCACCTGGGAGTAGGGGACAGAGGGTCAATGATGAGTAACAAGTATGTGTATAGTCCCTGAACCACTGACAGGCCTGCTGATGATGCAGGACTGGAGCTGGGGAACTGAGGGACTCACCTGACTCACCACAGATTCTACAGAACACCACACGATTACTTAAGACCCTGAGAGAATCAAGCCCCAAAAGAACAAATATATACTGCCTCCAGTCTCCCCAACTGCAGGATCTCTTCGAGGGCTCCCTCTTGTGGTGAGCAGGAGAAACCTGAGCCCCAACAGGCAGGGAGTCAGGAGGGGGCTCCTCTGCCCTGCCTGGAGGTGGGAGGGACCAACCCCGCACAGGTCCACTAGGCCTGGCCTTAGCTTCCCAAAGCAAGCAGCCAACACTACTACCGCGGTGATTACCATGTGTTAAGCACTGTTTTAAATACTGACAGGAGTGAATTACCTAAAATCACATATTTTGCTATTGCATTACAGCATTTCTTCATTCTTGGTAGTGCCAAGAGCTGAACAAACGGCAGTGGCCTGGGCTCCTTTTCCTCAGGCCACCTCAGAGGGCCTGATCTCAAGAGGTCTTTATGAGCCCACAGCCTCAGCCTGCCATTTCACCTTCTTTTTATTTTATTTATGTATTCTGTTTGTTTTTAGACAGAGGGAGAGGGAGGGAGAAAGAGGGAGAGAAACATCAATGTGTGGTTGCCTCTTGCATGGCCTGCACTGGGGACCTAGCCCACAACCCAGGCATGTGCCCTGACTGGGAATCAAACCAGTGACCCTTTGGTTTGCAGGCCAGAGCTCAATCCAGCGAGCCATACCAGCCAGGGCTCACCTTCTTTTTATTTATTTATTTATTTATTTATTTATTTATTTATTTTAGAAGGGTTAGGGAGGCAGAAAAACAGGGAGAGAAACATCTACTGGTTGCCTCTAATGCGCCCCCAACTGAGGGCCTGGTCCACAACCCAGGCACGTGCCCTGACCTGGAATTGAACTGGTGACCCTTCAGTTCACAGGCCACACTGAGCCATACCAGCCAGGGCTCATTTCGCCTTCTCTAGAGAGGCTGAGGCAACTCGACAGCTCAAGGCCTGAGACCAGCAGACCATGCTGGAAACTCAGGAGATGAGGCTATGGGTACCTTGAACTTGGTGGGGTGGTTGTCTGGGATGCTGTCTCTATTCAGGCAGCTGCAGCAGCTCCCCATGGTGTCAGAGCAGCGAGCCCACCCTAGGGAAAAGCATAAGAGATAAGAAAGTTGTCAAAGTCAGTTCCACAAAGTCCTGCTCTAGGAAACTCTGGTAGAAACACCTCATGGCGATCGCTTATGCTGCCCAAGGGAATATATGGCACAGTTCCTCTCTCGAGAAATTCGCACTCAACCCAGGGCCAGACACACAAGGGATAAACATTAACTCAGGTTAGGATATGTTAAAGTTTAATGCTGGCAGGGGTATGGAAAGAGCTTCTCAGGTGTATCATTTGATCTAGACCTTGAGAAGTACATAGGGTTTTAGCTGATGTAATGACAGGGAAGGGAGGCCTGGTCAGCAAGGAAAACTTCAAAAAAAAAAAAGCAGGGACCCAGAAGTGATTTGCATCAGAAGGAGTTGGGTGCTGGCCTGGGGCCTTGTCCAGATCAGCAAAGAAACTAACTTGGGAGTCCTAGACACTTTAGCCTGTACTTTTCTCCTTTTCCACCTCATTCTTCCCACATCATCCAAATCCTCTTTTCCTCCCTCACTACCATCCCAACATCCACCTCAACTTCATTCTTTGATATTCTCTTCTTACGAGGTGCTACATCATGGTCAAAAGATGCACTCAGTAGACTGAACATTTAAAACACAGCACACTTTTTTTTTGCCCTGGCTGGGTGGCTCAGTTGGTTGGAGTGTCATCCCATACACCAAAAGATTGTAGTAGGTTCAATCCCCGGTCAGGGCGCATAACTAGGTTTAGGGTTCGATCCCAGGTCGGAGCACATATGGGAGGCAACTAATGGATGTTTCTCTCTCACATCAATGTTCCCCTCTCTCTCCCCCTTTCCCTTCCTTTCTCTCTAAAATCAATAAACATATCCTTGGGTGAAGATTAAAAAAATAAAAATAAATAAAAATACAACAGAGCACACTTTTTATAACCTTGATTTGGCATTTCTTCATTTTAAAAAAATGCCGGGTTTGCTTATGGACAAAGGGCAGACATATTCTTGGCTTTTCCTTCCAAGATCATGGCACTTGGACTGCATGTCAGAATGGCAGGACTTGTGCCTAGGATGGAGAGGGTGCCACCAGGCCTGAGGGACCTAAGGGAGCAAGCAAACACACGCACTGATTCCAACCAGAAGTTACGGGGTTGCAAGTTGCTTCAAGAAATGGGTCTGTAAGATTACATACCCTTTTAGAACCACCACTGAAGGTATGAAGCCCTTGCTCAAGCCTGACCTGCACCCTCCATTCCTCCCAACTCAGGAAACTCCAGGAAAGTGGCTCCTATACACAGCTCTCACCTCACCCAGGCCATTGGGGAACTGACCATTGGAGGGGCATGGGGGAAGGGCCCCCACTTTATTCCCCCTGTTCTTGGTGGGGCATCATGGCAAGCGATCTGCAGAGATGTCACCTGGATCCCTCCGGGACACACCTGGGGTTCACCTAGCAGAGGGGACAGAGACCACAGGTTAGTGGACACATTCCATCCTCACCAATTGTTAATGAGACTGACTTGTTGCCAGTCCATGCCACCTGGATATCTGTTCCAGATCCTAATGGGACAGGAACACCAATAAATAAAGCAAGATCAAGGGCAAAGGGACCGCAAATTCTGAGCTCCGTAAGCCCTAGGAAGATACTCCCCTAGCACCAATGGGTTTGAACTCTGAGGCAGCCCAAGACCTTTTAAGTGGCCTCCAGACCCCACCTGAATCCTGCTACAACCAACACCAAAACCACCACCTCACCTTTGCAGAGAACTTTACAATGGGGTTTCTCAAAAAGACACTGTGATGGACTGGAAAAAGTGCTAGCTTAAAATTCAGAAACTAATACCGTAGTCTGTTTTGTTGCTACTAAGTATTCAGGAGACTGCCAAGTCAACCCCCCTACCACCACCCACAACTCCCACCCCAAGGCCTTAGTTTTCAAAGGAAATATTTGTAAACTGTGGAGCCTTGCAGCTTAAATAACCTCTAGAGGTAAGCATGTGGACAAATCTCACAAAAATTTTCCCTTTTCATGACAATCTCAGATTTGGAAGCTTTTTTTATTTTCTCTTCTCCAAGTTTTGAAAGGCCTAAAATTTTAACACAAACGCTAACAATAAACCAAAGCTCCAGGGATCTAGTGCCAGGTAGACAAACTGACAGGCCAGGACCCTGGAGACTCTTGAGAGCCCACCTTCCTCTCTGGAAAAACGCTATCATTTCCCAGGGCCCCTTGTGCTGTGAATCCTTGGAAAACTTCCCAGGTGAAAGGACCTCCACCCTCTTGGTCTGGCTTTTTCCCACCTTGAAAGGTGGAGGCAGGCTGAGGGAGGTGTGCACTGCGTTAAGGCCAAGCGGCTGAGAAAATACTGGAGCTTGAGCCGCCAACCAACAAGGAGTCTGGGGGTGAAACCTAGAACCAACTACAGGGAGGAGGGCATTGCACCTTTTCCTCTCTCAGATCATCAGGACATTTCACGACAGCCAAATGAGGGAGATTACATTGGATGAGAAGGGGGCTCCGGTCTGGGATAGGTTTGGATTGGGGGCAGGAGTTAAGAGGAGGATATGGGCACTCAAAATATATGAGAGGGCTGGGGAAATCGTGGGCAGATTTTTGGATTTGAATATGGTGCAAGGAGAATGTGGAGAGAGTATGATGATTCAGAGGAATTTCAGAGCGATGGAAGCATTTTCGGGCATCCAGGAGAGAATGTGGCTCTGTGGGCGTATTGCAAATTCGCAGGAGTGAGGGGTTCTGAGGGCAACAGGACTTGCGAAGGTGTGTCGGGGGTGGGGGTGCGGTGGTTCTGAGGAGTGAGAGGCATTTAGGTTGCGGGGCTGTCGGGGAGACTTCTGGACACCGAGAAGGAATGGGGGTGTTCGGGTCCGCGCGTTGTCCCCGGATCCCAGCCCCCAGTCCCGGGGCTCCACCACCAGCCCCGCCCGCCCGGGGTTTCCGCAGATGAGAGCGGAGACTGCAGCGCGGTACGGTGCGGCCTCTGTGGAGCCGCCTTGTCCCCGCCCCACCGCGCCCCACTCACATCGCCCCGCGGCCCGGGGAAGCGCCGGGCCCCGCTCCCGGGTCCCGCTGCAGCAGCCGCCGGCTGCCGGGAGCTAAGGTCTCCCTGCCCCGCCCCGCAGCCACGGGGTCGGAGGTCACCAGCAGCACCAACGAGACGCTGCGGGCGGGCGGACCCGCTGGGGGCGACCGGCGCGTATCCTAGAAGGTCCCTTTGGAGGACTTTGCAGTCGGGAGCAGGGAGCATGTGCACACGCCAGGGGGCGCTCCTGGCCAGAGGCTGAGCGCTCCTGGCGGGGGCCGGAGTCTGGCGCTGGAGCAGGGGCGGGACCGAGGGGACCAGAAGTGCGACCAGAGTTTTCCACTCCTGGAGCAGAAAGGGACAGGGGTTCGAGGGAGAAACACAAAAGATTGGGGAAGGGTCTAAAGGGGTGGAAGGGAAAAAGGCGGTACTAGAGGCTGAGGAAAGGGAAGGGGCGGAGAGCCCCCTGGGGAGAACAGGGAGGGAATTTGGAGGGGTGGGACACAGAGAGGGGCGGGACTAGAAGACCAGAGGAGGGGTTGTGGGGGGACCTGCGTGCTTGGAAAGGCATTCTGTTCCGCAAGTGTCAGAGGACTGGTTGTAAATGAGGCTCCTGGGTGTCTGCTCGGCGCCCAAAAGGGCGCCATTCCGGCACTGAGCCCATAGCAGTGCGAGACAGTGGAGCCTGCACACTTTCCACCCTGGGATCCCACAAAGACTTTCCTGAATCTGCAGTCCCGGCCCCTCCCGGAGCCGTCCCGCTCTACCAGACCTTGGAGGGCGTGGGAGAGGAAGGGCCACACTCCCGGGGCGGGCAGAGGCGGGCGCTGGGCCTCGGGGTGGGGACTGAGGGGCACGACAGCGCTGTCTGTCCAGAACGGCCCAGACACCAGCGCGCGGCCACGGTGAGAACCCAGCGGAGTCCCGTCCGCTTCACTGAACTTCCAGCAGCAAGAGTGGGAACCCCAGCTGGCTCGACACTACACCACTCCCCGCCTCCAAGCGGGGGGCCCGCAAAGTCCGAGAAAAAAATTTGGGAATCTACCCTGAGGGTACTTGGCTGGAACAGACACCTCTCCACTGCCCTCTCACTGTCGGGAAACCTTCCCGACTCAGGCTTTGCTCTTTAGGGCAGGGGTGGGTCGGGAAGGTCGAACTCCGGGAGCCTGGTTGCACCTGCGCGCAGGCAAGAGCGTTCAGCCTTGTCCCTTGTCTCAGGGGACAAGAGGGAGGGAAATTCTGGAAGGAATCAGCATGTTAGAAAGGCGGGGTCCAGGGGAAAGCAAAGGTGGAGTCAGGCCGCCTTTGTGGGCGATGGAAGGGTGAGGGGCAAGTTTTCCGAGCATTGTTTCTGTGTGGGACAATTTCATGCAAACTAGAACTAACCTGGAAGAGAGGGTGCAAGTCCCCTCCTGGGGCCCCAGGTGTTCCCCCTCTTCCTGTGCGACCTCCTCCCCCATGCACCTCTTGCTGCCTGGAGCGGGGGTATTGCTGTTCCAGGAAGTGGCTACTTCTGGCCCTGAGTGTGAATGGCCCATCCTGGCTGCCTTTCCACAGGAAACCTGACCTGATGGACAGAGCAGGAAGGAAACAGGTGGGTGTGGGGCCAGGAAGCAGGCAAGGGTGGCACGGGACATCTGAAGAGGGTGCTGAGTGGGGCTGTGGGTTGAGAGGCAGTATAACTGTTAGAGTCCAAACCCTGTTCTCACTCCCAAAGCTGGGTCTTATAGAGGCCAAGGATTTGTGATGCCCTCCTGTGCCCGGCCACCATGCAGAATCCATCCCAGCTCTCAGAGCCAATCTTTTCCTAAAGCTTCCCTTAGCCTTTCAATGTGATCCTGGGCAAGGTAATTAACCTCAGTTTGTTTCAACCAGAAAATGGGATAACAGAAACTACCTCATAGGATTGTTGTGAGGATGGATTATATTATGTAAAATTCTGGAATTGCCCCTGGCACAGAGTAAACAGAAAAGTTTACTCTAGTTATTTTTCTTCCTAGGGTGCTGTGTATACCTGCCCAGACCTCTAGCCCCATTCTGCCTGGTTTCATCTCTGTCTTACCTACTAGACTAGGAGCTCCTTGTGGGCAGGGCTCGTTCCTTTTCTACTTCAGTAGTCAGCCCCTACCCCCAAGATACTGTGGTCATACCAGGGCTTTCCCAGAGGAGGGCTGAAGATTCACTTAGAATTGTCCACTGAAATTGCTGCTGTAGATAGAAGATGGAAACACAAGATTTTCCTGTGTCCTGGCGGAGCTTATGGACTAGATGAGGAGCTGAGGGGGACACAAGGAGCAAAGAGAAAATTATGTGCTAAACCTTGGGACACTAATTGTACTTACTTCTGGAGCTCAGGGAAAGGAGAACAGTTATGGACCAGAGAGGCTGAGAAGGGCTTCTGGTGAAGTGGTCCTTTCACTGGGCTCAAGCCTACAGCTGGAAATCTGGGGCCTATGGAGGGAGCGGGGAGGAAGCTGACTCACTGGCCTCAGAAGCACACAATGAGGAATGGTGAGCATGAAGGCTAGGGAGCTGGGGAAGAAGGGATCAGTCTACCCAAAGGCTCATGGGAAAGGCAAAATGCCCTCCTGTCTCCTCTATTCCAATCTTGGGAGACCCCAGAGCTTGAGTTTCAGAAACTGGAGCCAAAAGGCCTGGCCGCAACATCTCCTCTGCCACTTACTAGCTGTATTACCTTTAGCATATCATGTATGCTCACCCAGCCTCAGTTTGGCTATCCGTAAAATGGAGACAAAAAATACCACCTAACTCACTTAGTTATTGAATGAGATAATGTCTGTAGAGCACTTAGTACTGCTTAGTAGCACATTTGTAAGGACCAAATAAATGGAAGATGTTCTTGTTATTTTCTGGGCAGACTTTGCCACCAATGTCAGTGCTGAACTCTGGCTGGTTCCACCGAGGGGAGAGCCTCCCCGCTCAGGAGCCAGGTTTGCCAGCGAACCTAGATGGTGACCCAGGCCGCCTGCCAGAGGGGGACCCTGAGGAGGCCTCTGCTCAGGTAGTAGGAGCCCTACCTTTTCTTCTGAGCTCAATATGCCTGCGCCCTTCAGACCGCTTCCCATTTCCACCAGCTGGGAGGAGTGAGCCTCGTGCCCAGCCTCTTGTTGCCCTTCTCTCCTCGCAGGAGCCATTTCTACAGCCCCTTCAGGATGTGAGGGTTTGACTTGAAATGTGTTCACATGAATACACGTGACCTGTCCTGGGGGTCTGTGTTGCCTAAGCAGACCTGAGGAGCTTGGCCTTGAGTGCAGGGGGTGATTTCGAGAGTAAGAGGCAAAGCTGTTTTGGGCTGTGAGGCCTCCCCAACCTCCACCAATTAGACCACAAATGCAGGGGTGGATTAGCTTGTCCTAGTGATCTTGAAGTTGATTGTCTAATGTGAGAGGTGCTTAGATGTTGTTCCAGACTGGAGAAGAGGTGGCAATGAGAAGGAAAGGGAAGAGGGGGAAAGAAGGAAAACCTCGCTCCACTCCTCATCCTCTGCCGTGTCTCCTCAGCATCCTGCCGTTCTGCGCCCGGGGCTCCCTGACCTGGACACCAACCCAGCCACCCACTGGCCTGGGCTCCCGACGCTCTTGCAGCAGCTCCCTCCACAGGACAGTGATGTGGGTCTCGCTCTCCCCAGCCTCCCTCTATGTACTGTTGAAGAACCTTGGTCCAGAAGTCAGGGAACATGGATTTAAGGCCTAGCTATGCCATTGATTGGGGGAAGTCAGTCCCATTACCCCACCCCAGCCTGAATTTTCACATCTACATAATGGGTACACGTATCTGCACAGTGGCTGTGCTGCCCACCGCCTCAGTGCGTGACTGAAGAGCAAATGAGGAAATGGACATGAACTATTTTGAAACAAATAATGGAATGTACAAATGTAGGGAGTATGGTCAAGTATTTATTGAGGTCCTATGGGTATACCTAGTCTAAATAAAGGCTTATGATTCAGCTGGGAAGACAAGGCAGGAGAATATGGAATAACTAGGGAAAACACAGTGGGAAGTGATATTGAACTACAGCTCATTGGGAGCAAAGACCCAAATACATGGTGACAGGGCTAAGTGCTATGTGGATGATGTCAGGAATGATGACCCTCTCTGGGTGGGATGTGGGGAGTAAGACTGAGGAGGATTTGCTGGCACTGTTGTCCCTCTTTCCCTTTCCATCTCGATACCCTTCTATGCTGTTATTGCCTGCACCTGCCTGGGGTCCTACACTCTTCCTTTGACCCAGCAGCTAAGCCTTCTCTCTCCACTCAGACTTCAATCTTGCCTGCTGGGGCTCTCCCTGGCACAGTGGAACCTGTTTCTGCAGGAGCAATTCTGCCTGGCCCTTGGTGAGGAGGAGCTGGCTGAGCTGCGGCTCTTCTGTGCCCAGCGGAGGCGGGAGGCCCTGGGACAGGGGGTGGCGCATCTGGTACCTCCCAAGCTCAAAGAATGCACCTGTGAGAAGGTATGTAGTACCCCCACCCCAATACTCCCCTTCCTCCATTC
Organism: Anoura caudifer; assembly: GCA_004027475.1. Lineage (NCBI taxonomy): Eukaryota > Metazoa > Chordata > Mammalia > Chiroptera > Phyllostomidae > Anoura > Anoura caudifer. Next base: position 32,909 of record PVKU01000740.1, on the reverse strand, counting down.
TTTGCCCTCTCAGTACTGCAGAAGGAGCTAGCTTCTGAGACTCTAGTGGCAAAAGGGGGTTTGGGGATTGATAGTTTGGCAAACCTTAAGAAAAAAGGAAACCAAGTTTGGGGGTTCTTGGTGAGCCTGCAGGGGGTGGGTTGGGGCGCAAGAGCCAAGAGGGAAGCTAGGAGGGCGGTGCAGCCTCTGACCAGCCAGCACCCCCGCTTGGCAGTGCAGGGAGCCTCTGAAGCCGGGGGAATATGGAGTGTTTGCAGCCCTGGCAGGAGAGCGGCACTGCTGGCACCGGGCTTGCTTTGCCTGCCAGGCCTGTGGCCAGGCCCTGATAAACTTCATCTACTTCTACCACGATGGGCATCTCTACTGCGGCCGTCATCACGCTGAGCTGCTGAGGCCACGCTGCCCTGCTTGTGACCAGGTACAGCTCTGAGTGGAGGATCTGTTCAGGGTCCAACTCGGCAGGACGTAAGGGAACACCTCTCCCAGTATCGGGGAGTGGAATAGGGAGAACAAGGCATCAGCCTGGGACATTTGGTTCCTGTTGCTCTGGCTTGAGTTCTGAGCGTGTGGGACCTTTGCGCCCTCCCCCATATTGTCTGGGACCAAGAGAATTTCTCTGGAGCAGGGACTCTTGGACAGACGTTCCCATCAGTATCCTGGGTGCCCAGTGCTGTGCCTGGTCATGAGAGGAACTGCCTTAATATCAGCATAAGTGGCAGCGCGGAACCCTGTGTTGGGAGTCCAGGCGACCCGGTCGCAGTTTAGGCTGTGCCAACAGCTAGCTGGCTAAGCCAATCAGCCCTCCTTGCGTCGGAGAGTGGTTGAATCGATCAAATGGGAATGTCCGTAGCCGTGCTTTAGCGCTAACTGGCTATAAGGCGTGGTTATTGTAGGAATGAATGAGTGAGTAAATGAATGAGCCCTTCCCCTCTCCCTCTCCCAGCTGATCTTCTCCCCGCGCTGCACTGAGGCAGAGGGACAGCGCTGGCACGAGAACCACTTCTGCTGCCAAGACTGCGCTGGGCCCTTGGGCGGAGGACGTTATGCCCTGCAGGGGGGCGGCCCATGCTGCCCCAGCTGCTATAGGAGTCGTTATTCGGCTGTCGGCTCCAGCCCGGCCGCGACACTAGAAGGAAGGCCGTCCCTTGGTAAGGGAGGAAAGGTGCAGATCAAAAGGGAAGAGGGCAGCGTCTTGGGCTGGGCAAAGGAGGGAATTCTCCCCGGCCTGGAACCCTCGCCCCGGTTCCACGCCGTCCCGTCCCTCCAGCAGCGCCCCCCGTCCACCAACCGCATGCCCCAGACCCGAGCCTCGGGGCCCGCAGCTCTCACCGCGCATCCCTGGCCTTAGCGCTCCAAGGGCCTCCTGAGCCCACCCCGCGCCGCGGTAGAGGCTGCGGCGCGGGACTAGCTCCTGGACTGGGGACGCGGCCGCCCCCTGGTGGGCGGAGGCGGGGAGGGGCGGGGAGCCCTAGAGAGGACTCGCGGCGGCGGCGCCGCGCACCGCTCAGGGGCGGGGCGGGGCTGGCCCGGGCGGGAGGCTGGGCCTAGCTACCTAGGACCTGCGCCCCGGGGTCTGAGCGTAGATTCCTGGCTCTGAGATAGGCGTGTCTGACCCCGCCAGGTACAGGAGAGGCGGGGCTCGACAGAATTGAAGGAGGGGACAATGACCCACTACACTTCGCGACCATCTCCCAAGCAGCCCTCAACGCTGTCGCCAGCTCCAGTCAGGAAACCCAGAGGAGGCTGCTTGGAACCAGCCCAGAGCAGGAGTCCCGAGCAGGGGACAAGGCTGAGGCACCCAAAGGGGGAGGGCAGGGCCCCCTGGAGACACCCGCTGATCCCAAGGAGGACGCCCCCTGCCCCACCTGCTCCTCTTCCTCTGACTCAGAACCCGAAGGCTTTTTCTTTGGCCAGCGCCTTCCCCTGCCTTGCAAGACCCCCAGAAGAAGCCTGCAAGCTGAGGGCAGTGACACCTCCAGGAAGCACTGCACCATTTGCTAGTTGCGTGGCCCGGAGAAGGGGGAGTCAGGGGGAGGGATGAGCTGTAGGGCTTTAGACGGAGACTCTTCTCCCCCCATAAAAATCCTAGACTGAATGCAAATAGTGACACGCCTGGTAAAGGGGGCGAGGTGACAAACTTGAGTACTCCCTCTTCAGCCCGCGCATTCTGTGACTTTTAACGGAGACTTTCCTTGGGGAACCCCATTCTCCAAAGCTACGTAGCCCCTGCCGAGCTAGCTCCCACTCCGGCACGACTGGCTAGGACAGCTCAATCCCCAGCATCCTCCTCCTGAGCCAATGAAATGATCACTCAGAGACCACGTGTGATGTGAGCGGCTCGACTACCCGAAGGCCTGGAGAGTGCTGGAGGTGGAACAGACCAGGGACGGCAGAACCCGGCATCGCTCCTTCTCTTGCACAGCTCGTGGGCCGTCGGCCCAGGAGTGACAACTGTCTCGCGGACGACTGACCCCGCTCTAGCTACTGTGCCCTCTATTGCCAGTAGCAGGCCAAAGGGCTAGGCCGGAAGTTACGTCATCCGCTTGCGCCGACACGATCACGTCAGAGGCCTTGCGGAGCGCTAAGGAGCTGCTATGGCTTCTAGCGGGGTCGGTGTGAACGCTGGCAGCTCAGCAAATGAAGTTTCCGAAATTCCAGACAACGTGGGGGATTGGCTTCGGGGCGTCTACCGCTTCGCCACCGATAGGAATGACTTCCGGAGGTAAGCGAAGCCCGGGAGCTGGGTCCCTGTCTACCCCTTCGCGCCCGTATACATGCCGCATTTTCCTTCGTCCAGGCGGGCGCTTGCGCGTTTTTACAACTGCCAACTTCTAGACCTCTTAGTGGTTTTGGCTGTGGCTTACTGAGGTCCTTAACCGGGAGAGTTCCCGTGCGGCAGAAGCGGTTTTTTCAGTTACCTGGCTTAGGTCTAGAGAATTTCATCCTGACGGGGGAGGGGAACTGGAAGAGGAGGCGCCAACACATAAAAGGGCTTTTCGGCTCTGGATGAGTGCTAAATTGACCTTTGCATTTGACCCAGCTCTTGCCTCAGGTTTTTCCGGGGGTGGGGTGGGGTGGGGTGGGCTTTTCCCTCTAAGCGACTCATTCAGTAACCGCAAGGTTAATAGAACACATTCTTTTTTCTAGGAACTTGATCCTAAACTTGGGGCTTTTCGCTGCGGGAGTTTGGCTGGCCAGGAATTTGAGTGACATTGATCTAATGGCACCTCAGCCAGGGGTGTAGCCGAATAGGTAAGCACTTGACCACTGCTCGGTGTGCCATAAGGGTTCCAAAGGCTGGGAGGAACAATAACTTCATTAGTTATTCACAAAATAGAGGAAAGATACTTGATGTAAAACCCTGGGCAATATCTTAGTTAAATGTGTTCCCATATCTCAGAAGGGATTTCAGTCTACCGATTTCCCTCCGTGCTTTTAGATTTCTAATGCCACCTGTCATCCGATTGCAGACACATGGAACCCGTGCTGTACTTGAACCTTCCAAGCACAGAGCCTCCAGCCTGTGACGGTCACAAGACTTGTCCTGATGGCAACTGAAGTTTGATTAAGAGGGGTACCTTCCCTGCCTGATTTCTTTTTCTTCTCTAAGTCTACTCAGAACTCCCTTGTCTGGTCAGCAGTCAGGCTTCAGCTAAAGTGGTGTCCTCTGTTTTGTAAAGTTCTGTACATAGTTCCTAAGTTTCCGCAGGGGGTGATTTGTGCTCGTCTTGAGGAATAACCTGATGGCATTTTAACAGTTATTCAAATAAAGACTACACACAAAGCCATTTTTTATTCTTTTAATAAGAAACTTCAGCTTAAAAAAACAAGGTGTAAAAAGTTGATTTACAAAAAATCATAAAAACATGATTTATATTTCACACTCAAAAGAGACAGGAACAAGCCCCAAACATGGACTGTGACAGACGTGGTTTGCTTCATATTAAATGGAAAAAAGCAATGGAAACTAGCCACCATACATCGATGTTAACATAGGATGAAGCTTATTGAGGAATGTCCATTTTTGAGCTTATACTAGGGGAAGAAGCCATTTGGTGTTGCATAGCATGTGAGTGCGCCAGGTGGGTTTTCCAGGCACCAGGGAGGCATTGTTGCTGTAACAGAATGGCAGAAAGAGGACAGTGATGAGCAGGTGGGAGGCAAGGTGTTAAGTGAGCCTGGGTGATGGGCACAAAAATGAGCAACTGTCTGCCTGAGAAAACTGCTTGCTTCACAAGGAAATATTTTCTGACCCTGAAATTCATGGTAGTGCCACTGTCCAGGAGTTGGGGGTTCTTTGTGAATGGAATATGTAGCGAACTGGCCTGCAAACACTCATGTAAGAGAGATGTGGAAATAGAGACAGGTTGCCTTGGGCAACTCTTTTCATAGTGTCATAGTCTAGTAGGCATTTTAAAAAATACTGCTTTTCTGGGCCAAGTCTCTTATGGAACTGGTATGGGTTTAGGGACATGGATTGGAAAGCAGGGTCAGTATAAATGTACCATAGTGGCCTAATTGTCACAGTTGACAGATGTTGTCTCTAGCAATCTGTTCCCTAAAGAGAAATAGGACAAAATAGTCCCTCTTGACTCTGCTGGCATAAGCCTCATTAAGAAAGCTGTTTGAGAACTAGATTTTAAATATATTTTCTTTTAAAAAGCACCATTCTCTTATGAGTATTAATCAGGTAGGTACCCATCTGTTAGGAGGAAGAAGTTTGAGCCAGTGAATTCAGGGCTGTGGCTGAAACCAAGACCCTTTAAGAGTCTACAGTGGGACCACAGATGATCTGACAGATTTATGTCTTACTGAGTGTTAAGATTGGGAAGGGTCACATATATGAGAGCAAGGCTTAGGTCTGAAGCCATCAACCCCCAAATGGTGACCAGGAAGTAAACTTTCAAGCCACAGCATGGATCTGTGCCCCTTCCCACCTGCGTCAGACACTGTAAGACAAACATGAGCACCTCCTGTTCTTTATAACAAGGAAACTTACGTCCTTGAAGTCTGCTACCAGATCTCTTAATTGTGAGCAGTCCTATTTCATAAAAACTTTAAAAATTAAAAATCAAAACCTAGCAACAATTAAGACATGGTAGCTTTCAAAATCATAATTGAAATTTCATTCAAAATTTAATGTTTTATATTACATCAACTTTAAAATTTTAAAAATTATTTAAAAAAATGTTTTAGCTTCAAGTAATGTGTTCACTGTTGGTTTGTAAAGCCATATGCTGGTAAGATAAAGTTTCATTTAAATTGGCTTAATTCCTCCACGTGGTAAGACTAGCAAATAAAGCTACCAAATCTACAATTTAAAAAATAATGATGAGTCATCATTCTATAAATCAAAGTGCTGGCTTTCACCATCCAACACATAACATTCTCCCCAAGGGAACTCATTTTTACATCCTGTCAGTTTTCAGTCCTGGCTAATTAAGTAACACAGTACTATGAAAATCTCATACACTACCTTAGATTTTAAATGAAAACATGCCAATAGAATAAGTATGGAAAGAGTCCACAAAAATGACCATTCACCTCAATGCTATAGTAGGTGTAGTGTATTTAGAGCAATGTATGAGTTGAATGAATACAGTGTTTTTAAATGTGGAAGACAAAAACTAAACTCACAGTCATATTTAGAAGGCGCTTTCAGCTGTAGTGCTAACTTAAAAGAATCTGAGCCACCAGGGAGATGCGTACTTACCCAGTAAAAAACTAAGTGGCCATGGAAGGTTTTACTCCAAAGAGAGAACCTCCTCACCTAATTAAATCAATAATTAGGCTGAGGGACCCCATTATTACATGTGCTTTGAGTGGTGAGCTTCTCAAACACCCTTTGGTGAAATCTCATGAACTCAGTGATTTGAAATGTGAGGTTGGAGTAAAAGGACATGCTGTGAACAGCTCTGCAGGTGAGCAGACCGGGTCTTAACCTTCCACAGCCACTCAGCACCATCCCAGTCGGCATCTGCAGGGTGAAAGGGCTGGATGGATTCTCTGAGCCTTCTCTTCTGCATGTTACACAGTGCACTGGCTTGCTTTAACATCTAAATTAAAGGCTCACAGATACGGGATTGTGTTCTACACTGCCTTCTGAAATTTTCTGCAAAAGAACTTCAGAACTAATGAAGATAGCACTTCAGTGGGAACCATTTTTGTTTGACTTCTACCATAAGTTGCCCAGCATTAGAGAAATGAAAAAGCCTTTTTTGAATGTTTGTGCTCTCCCAACCAGCTGGAAAAGCAACCCTTCTACTCCTAAGATACACCCCCAGATTGGGGTATAGTATATGGTTAAGAAAGGTGGCCCTCCCAGCCTGATTTGAAAAGGCTGGATTGAGTTAACATTTTAAACATAAAAAGGGAGTTAAAAAGAGTGGGGTGCAGAGTCTGCCTTGAGAAGCAGACATTTCATGAATAATCACAAATACAGATTTTGGACATTACAGAAAATTTCAGACCTTGCTGGTAAGAATAATTTGCTTTCATACATGATATGAAATGCTTTTTAAAAATCTGATACCGAATCTCCTTTACACTATACAAACCAATTTGTCACTTGAAATGACAAGAAGGAATCCTAATCTGTTCAATTCCATGCAAACCGTAATTGGGTACAAGGCACCAAATTTTATGAATTGTATAAAATTAGTTCACAAAGCTTTATCAGTAAGTAAAACAAACTCCATCTCTCCTTCCCTGCCTGCCCACCCACATCCCACCCCCCACACCCAACCAAGTTTTTGTTTCTGCACTACTGTTGACCTAATTTTAGGCTTAGGCTGGGGGCTGGCTAGGGCCATGTCCCACTGCCAGCCAACCCACTCCCTTAGTTCTTGCACTTGGATGGAACTGTAAGCATAGGAAGAGAAGGGAACTCATACAATCATTGACTCTAGAAGCCTTACCATTAAAAACAAAAATAAACTCTGCTATTGAGTCCATAGGACACATTAACACTTCTATAGTTTCCAATTTTACTCATGACATTTAAAGAGACATCTGGAAATTCTTTACAGTGTGGCACCGCCCCCCTCAGCCTGAGGGGCTGGATCAAAGCTGGCAAGAGCTCTGTCCACGGTTTAGTAAGAGCTTCAGTTTCTGGCTGTTGAGGGCATTCCTAATCTCTTTTACGCTAGCACGGATGCTCATCTCCGAAGCAACCACAAGTACGAAGGTCAAGCTAGACTGAGGTAAAAATCCTTTTTGAGGGCCAGGGTGCATTCATCTTGGCTGGCTACAGCAAAAAGTAAACACACCAGCCAACTGCTAAGGGTTCCTGGAACGGGATGCTAACTACTGGTCTGGGAGAGAAGCAGGTCTTTAAGGTTCAGTTAGGAGATCTTGGGTTTGGTTTGGCAGCACTTAGTTAACTTCTACCTGGCTCTTACTTTCTTCTCTTTAGAATGTTTCAATTTAAAGTATTGTAAGATGCAGCTAAGAAATTCATCTACTTCCAATATGTAAATAAATTAAAGGCAAAGGGACATTTCCCTCACAACAGCCATTGACTTATGTAGCAGGGATCTCTTCTTTAATAAAAAATCTTCATAAATACTAATGTCTCAACAGCATCTAGTGCTGCTGCCTCTGGGTACCTGAGGTGTCTGAGACTGCAGGGCCGCCTTCCGGAGTGCACAGCTCAGTGGGGACTCTGGTATTGGTTTCTATTCCAACTGATTTTAAACAATTTTATTAATTTGATACAGGAGTGTTTAGCTAAATTAAGCACTTATTTTACAAAGTTTTAATCTGCTTAATGTCCTTATAATATTTGGTATAAAACTATTTTTAAAAAGTAAATTTGAAGGTCTTTTAATTTTCCATTAAATGTTCATTTTTCTTAAATATTTCCCCCTGGACAGCCTGAGGGATGAAGTAGATGCTCTATTAGTTCTCCATTTGCAGTTTTCCTTTTCTAGAATAATAAATATTGCATTCAATGAAAAATGAGGCACAACTTATATTTTGCTTTCCTTTTTACTCTCCTGGTTTGTTTTTTTTTTTGTTGTTGTTGTTAATGTGCTTTTCTGTTGTCACAAAAAGTCATCATCAACCATGCCAACTTAAAAATGTGCATCTAGAAGATGTAGTTTCACGTCAGAGCCCCTGGTAGCATGGGCGCTGTGACACTTTAAAACAGTGTCCAGGAGAGGGCGAGCCCAGGCCAAGCTTATACAAAGAAGCCTGCAGTAGACAATATAAACCAAATAGCATAAAAAATGCTATACGCTATCGCTTCCAAATAAAAGCTAAATATTACAGAAACCTCACAGTGTTGGAAAAAGCAAGTTTAAAATATAGTCACTCCCCCCTTCCTTTATCAGGGTAAGCCATTTTCTGTCTGAATTTCCTCCATGTCTCAGTGCTGTCTGGCTGATCCTATGGGAGAGTTTGTCTCAAAAGAGGTCAAAAACAAATGCTACACATCTGCTCCAGAATGTGGCTCATCAACAGTGCTAAAGCTATGACCCTTATTCATTATCCTCTTTTCCCAATTTCCAACCCCTCCCCAAACTTGCTTCCACATCTAGTCCCTTCAAGTGACAACTGTACTTCTACCTGAATTGAAATATGAACATGATATACTCAGTCAAAAGATGAGCATTCATATGACAGGCTGAGGCAGGCTGCAGCAACCGTACAACAAGAGTTACGGTTTGTATTCACTTGTACTGGAGACTCAAAGTGAAGGACTGAGATGGGAAATTCAGTGGTGCCTGATGGGGAGCAAGGGTTCCACCTGGGTAATTTCATTTCACTTAGGAACTGACCCAGTTTAGAAAGAAAGATCTATTTTGCTAGTGCTGGAGTATAAGACAGGGCACTCTTGCTTTCTCTGGTGGACTCAGTGTGGCTGGGTGAAAAAATGAGAGGGATTATCAGATTTGGGAGGAAGCAGGTCAGAGCCATCAGCAGTAAACTGTTCAGACGCAGGAGACAGATTTCCTAAGCCCTAGGAAAGCAAAAGCTCCCAAACCTTGTGTGAACAATAATGGTCTAACCTTCCAGTAGCAAGAAAGAAGCTTTGAGCTAAGAAAGCTGCATGTTGCACCAAGTAAGAACTGGTGACAGGCATTCAGATAAGCCCTGGGCCACCAGCTGTTCCTGCCCACCCTCAAATGAGTTCTGAGAAAGCCTCAGACCACTGACCTAAAGACCAGTTTAAATCAAACCTTAGACCCTGACCTGACCTGACCCAGGATTTGCCACAGAATTGGGTAGCCAGAGTGCCCTTAGGCTCAGCATGCAACAAAGAACATGTTGTGTGCCAGTTTGCTGATCCCCATATGAACTCCTTTAGAATGAAGGGATGGTCATGTCAGTCTCAGAAGATGTGGAATGATTAAATGAGCAGCATCCAGGGAGGGTATGAGACGTGAAAACCTCCCATTTGGCATGGGGAAGTTTGCTCCATGCATCTCATTCCAATCTTTAACTGCTATCCCCCACAAAAGGTCAGTCTGCAAGTTTTCAACCCTTGAAGGTTACTTCCTTTGTAGGAACAATTCCTTAGACTTCACCTGCTGCCTTGGAACCAGCAAGCTGCCAGCCCAGGGCCCTCCTCATGTGCTTCGTGCAGGGCTACTCACATTAGGAGGATTCTTCTGGTGCCGCACGGAGGTCCTGATTAGCAGAAGAGTCACATACTGGAGAGAAAACATGGCTTCTCTCCCGGTTGGATATGATCAATTTCCTCCCTTTTTGCTCTACCCAGCTCCCGCTATATTCAGAAATAATTGAGGAAAGAATCTTCATTCAAGTTACTCCTTTCTGATTTGTTGTATCAAAGGAGGGAATTTCCCAATCCATTCAAAAGAAAGTGACTACAGATTTTACAATAGCACATGAGTCACCTGGCACCTTCAGCTCTAGACCCAGGGAGGCAAACCTAGGAACCTGTTTCTGCAGTAAACCTTACTTCCTATAAGAGGAAAGATGCATGGACACCAATCGTTTAAAAGCAAGCCAGTCTTTGATGCGCACCTCCCATTCAGGGGAAGGTCCGTGGTCTGCCCTCATTGTTGTTGCTGGGCTGCACCTGAGCTTGGAGTTGGGTTTCTGAGATTCTTGCATTGCCCTGAACTGTTCTTTGAGTGTAAAAAAGGATGTAGGCTTGAGTTTTGCACACTTCGTCAACACTGCATACATTCAGCTTTGAGTCATTGCAGTGGACCCAAAAACCTAGGAAACCAAAGGAAAGAAAGGGTAAATGACCATCCAACTTGTATTTCCAGTCAGCAGGCAAAACCAGGAGATGAAGAAAGGAACAGAGGAGTGTGACTAGAGCAACCCTCGATCACTGGTGGGGGGCGGGGGGAGACAAGTGAGTGAAACAGAGAATTCCCTGTACACTGGCTTTCACCCCAGCAAACCCCACCACAACACTGCTCCTCACAACATTAACTGGCCGTACTTTTTATCCTAATTGTATTTGGGCCTTTTCATCCCCCCTTGGCCTTCTACAAAGACAGCCATGAGACTGCGGGTAAAGAAAGGGGAAGAGAAGGAGGACAGGGGAAATGTAAATAGAGAGGAGTAATAAAGGAAAATTTAGAAAGGAATAAAAAGTTCTTTGTTCACAGGCTCACGCTGGGTAGCTCTGCCTGGGGGACAAGGACAAAAGCTTCTTGAGAGGGGTCCTTGTATCCCCACACCTTCCATTGTAAGGGATATAGTACGGACATAGTAAATGCTCAGTAAATGTCCTCAACTTAATTAGGAGCTGAAGCTAGTGAGATTCATACAGTAGCTCCAAGAGGTTAGAGGGGTCATATCATTTCTGCCTAACCAAGAAGGAAACAGAGGTCTGCAGCAGTGTCAATAATAATGATAACCTCAAACATCAATTGAGCATAATGTGCTAGGCATATGCTAAGCACTTTTACATGTGTCAGTTCTTGTTACTTTTTAGAACAATCTTATGTTGTTACTTAGTAATGTATCGAAAATTTCAATCAAACTTCCATAATTCTTCCAATGGGATTTAAGTGTATGTAACATCCTCCTATAGATGAAATAAAAAGCAAAGAAATGAAATGTGGACAAACCAACCCTTTTCCGTGTCCCCCACCCTACAGAGTAAAGCGCACGCACCTCCCTCCGTGTTGTAGCAATAGGCTGTGTAGTGTCCTGAGCCAAACCCTTTCCCGTGATGCATGACCACTGCGGAGAGATCATAGGCAAAGGTCTCTTTGTCAAGAGAGGAGAGCATGTCCCTGCAGCAGTAAGGTTCCATGGTTAATACCTGGTCAAAGACGACATGGACCCCAATCTTCTCTCGATGATTACGGCCAGACCACCTAGAACATGGATATAAACTTCTTACTAGTAAAAAATGGCAGAAGTGATCAGAGGTCTGAGAGGGAAGCCCCCTCCAAAACTGGAATTATCTTCTGGAGGGCAGACCCCTTATAGCACAGGCTTCCCCTACTAGGTGAGTGTTCTAGGAACCCCTCTGTATCAGTGCACCAACTGGTGGTGGTGTGAGAGGCTGCATTCAGCTTCAGTGAATTTTTCTGAAGACTCTTTTAATGTGTCTGCCCATTTCAGGATGGATGATTTGCGAGTGCACCTGCCCACACTGCACTTAGTGTTCAGCAGTTCTGACCACCCTTGGCATGACCCCTGGGCCCCACCCTCCCTATTCACCCAGTCTCGCCCTTAGCAACTTTTTTTTGTTTTCCTGGATGAGAAAAGTCTTCAAAGGGAAACATTTTCCTGATGTGGAAGAGTTGAAATGAAAAACAGCAGAAGCACTAAAAGGCATCAAAATCAACGAGTTCAAAAACTCTTTTGAGCAGTGGAAAAAATGTCTTACAGGTGTAGTGCATCAAATGGAGAGTACTCTGAAGGTGACTAAAGTTTAAACATGTAAGAATACAGTTTTTTATAAATTCTGGGTTTTTTGGGGTTTTTTTTTTTTTTTTTTTAGTACCCCCTCGCATAGGTAAAACTAGGAACTGAGAAAACCCTCAGGCTTTGGTTTTCACACCAATAAAACAGTAATAGTCAATGTGCACATACATTTCTTGTGAATGTTCCATGATGTACCCTGAAACTACAGATCCCTAAACAACCAGTTCAGGCAATAATCTTTTGCAGCTTTCTGCCTGCCCTTCTTTTCGTAGATTATCTCATACTTGATTCTAAAGATGACTCTCTATAAGCACAAGTGAGGCTAGAAAATCTTCAAGCATGGACACCTGGTGCAGGCTGGCCAGTTAAATGGAGCCATGAGAACAGAAGCCCAGACCTGCTGGGCCCCAACATCAACTTGCGAGTGATGCATTTAACTCTCCACGGAAAGCACAAGGTCCCTAAGGAACCAGCATCCCTCCCAACAGCAGAGACTTGTGTCCTCACCATTTGCTTTTGAAGCAGTTGTTTCTACAGTTTACAGCAACCTGGGATGCCTGAGAGAAAGCTCACCTGAATCTTTTAAGGTGCAGCCGGAGGACCTGAGGTAGTCTGTAGATCATTAACTGCTTTCTAGCTTCACTCAGAACAAGAGGTTTGGGATTGGATCTTCGTCGTTTGCCTATATGGTTTGGGAAGGTACAAGACACAGATGGTGAGGAGTCTCATTTTTCCTAGCTGTGGCAGAGACAATGAATTGGCACTCAGTATGCACTTTCCTTATTTCTAATATTTGAACCTCAATTTTCTCTGGGCAGTTATATGACCCTTTCTGACTGCATTTCCCAGCCTCACGTCTCCATACTGAGGCCACAGGAGTTCTGGCAGAGATGAACCGAATGACTGTGTGGCATTCTTGGGATGGCAGCTTTAAGAGGGCTGACTCAGTTGTTAAGATGCATCCTTTGTCCTTCCCGCTGTTTGGAACCATTGGAATTCCTCTGGGACGATGAGGTAATCTTGAGGATGGAAGCCCTGAACTAAGACAGCAAAGCTGAAAGATGGAAGGAGCTTGGGTACTCAATAACCATGCAAGCCCCTGAATGTCCTTTGGAATTCTTTTACATAACAGAAGAAAAAAAATACATCTCATTTTAAGTCATTATTATTTGAGTTGACTTAACAATAGTTAAACCTAATCCTGATACACCCACTTTCAAATGTTTGCCATCAGCAATTTCCAAAATTGGTGTGGGTTTAGGACGACACACTCCTGATGTCATGGGCTTGTTAATGGAATATAATGCAAGATCACCACAATAACATGCACATAGAAGCATATGTTAGTGTTCCAGGCCTTTAAATATGGGCTTATAACTTAAATTATGATGTACCATAATACATCTTTAAGAGCTTTTTGTTTTCATCAGAAAGGCCTAATTCTATTTCCTGCTCACGGCTAGCTGTATGTGCTATTGGACAAGTTACTCAAAACTCTGAATCTCAGTTTGCCTTCCTGTGAAATGGGGAATAATGCATGTATTATTAGGAAAAAGGTAAGAAATGCAGTATTACTAAGGGACAAAGTATTTAAACAGATTTCCCCCCAGCATTATATGCTTGTGGCACATACAAATATTTAGAAAAGAACCTTTTTTGGTTTTATATTTTTATGCTGTACTTAGTTTTCGAAATATATTTCTTGGATAAAAGCACACTGCTGGACATGCAGGACAAGGCTGACAGGCTGGCCTGTGGGAATAAAGCTCTCAATTTCCTCTTAGAAGCCTTCTCTATAACCATTTACTGATGACTGCTATTATTAATTAAGCTGGGGAATGGATAGGAATGTAAAATTAGTGGTCCACTTGTGGTGCCTGCTAATACTTGTCTGTGAGCTGCTGATATCATGGTCTCAGTGTCTGAAGAGCTTGAGATGTGATTCCAAGTCCTGTCTGTACCACTTGTGAAAGGTACCACATCACAGGCAGATGACGCATCACGGAGCTTTCTGTGGTAATAGGACATGGGGCTGTTGCTTCTTTCTCACAATAGACTGCAGCAGGATGAGTGTGCCATCGCATTTGCTAGGGCTGCCAGTCATGACACATGGGGGGCATGAACAGAAAAAGAATTCAAAGCAGGGCCTGGCCTTATTTTACATTCCTATTCACCAGCAGATTTTTGAAAATTATTGTAGCCTTTCTGGGAACCCTGGCAGTGACTGCCACTGTCAGCAGAGGGAGTATGTGAGCTAAGATGAAGGCCACACAGAATATGGCTTTGTTTTCCAAAAATGAAATTCACAAAGAAAAAGAAATTACTGATTCAGTTGAGATTGATCAGTTCTTTCTCCATTTGATTAAGCTGGTCACAAAGAGAGGTGGAAGGCTCATAGTTTTGAAAACTCACAAGCAAAAAAATCAGTTCATCTCATCCCTTTACCATAGCTTTTCCTTCCCTGCTATTATGTGAACTTGCCTAAAGAAATCCTGATAAACTGGCACATCTGGCAACCAGAAAAACAACCCTTTCTTGCAAAAATAAATAAAGGGATTTCTTGCCTAATCTATCATGTCCGAGAATGATGGAATTAAAGCTGTTTACATCCTTCTGCTGTTCCTTATAAGTAAGAAATTTTATGAATCAAATATTTTTTAAAAACTGACACTGCTCTAGTAAGATAATTTGAGTCACTACCTTGATATCTCAATATAGATCAGGATACATGAGTCTACAGTTAATCAAGTACAGCATTTCAAATTTTGTTTTAAAATAGCAAAATAATGTCAACTATTACTTTTGACATTTGTCCTGATTCTTCAGAGAACAGGTTTCCCACAATTTATGATTAAAAAATATGCAAATATATTAAAAAGGACTACCATGAGATTTTTGTTCCCAAAACTTGTAAAACTATTACATGGCTGTAAGTTGATTTCTAGATCTATGTACAATCCATTAATTTTAGTTTCCAAATCTTTATACGCCAAAAACCTCAAACAAGAGTTTCCAAACATTTGCTCTGCATTTCCTCTGCACATGCCGAGTTAACGAAAGTATTGAGCGTTAGTGTGACAAGACAGAAGGGGCCTTGTATAAGAGACCCATGTAACCAAATGGAAAGAGTTCCACTTTAAAATTAAAGCCACAATAGAGAAATACTTCCTTTTGACCCTCTCCAAAATGCCAATCTTTCAAGCTTATGAAGAAACAAATGCAGAAATGTACTTCCACAGAGCAATGCACCTTATGACTTGCTTTCTTGATCTTATTGTACAGACCTTCAGCATCTCTTCTGATACTTTAAATTTACAAGTTCAGTACAAAAGTACACATTTTTGAGGCCACAGCCCTCAAACAGGCTATGTCACCTGAATTTAGATGAAATAAGAACTGTCAGATTCTATATTCATGAATTTCAGGCAGCACCTATACAGCACTATGGAGCTAAGCACTCACACTCTTGGAGTTCCCATTTCAGGACCCACACTTTCAAATGCCTCCCAATCACACCAGAAGTCAAAGGAGGCACTGCTCCTAGGGTTGGTTTTATTTTTTTCATATGCTTATTTTCAGTATAATGGGAGAAAAAACATGCTTTAGAATTACTCAGTATAATCAGTGTTACTCTTGATTAAAAGGGGCAAAAGAGGTGCCTCAAACTGATATTCCAGTTGCTCACACCCCCACCCCCCAGCCCCAGCACTCACTGTTACACTGGTCGCAAGCGTAGATTCTCCCTTCTAGGGCCTCTGTCTCTGTGAACTTGGCCAGCATCTCAGTGAGGAGGCACTCTGTCTGATCCAAAGGGACAAACCCTTTTTCTATGCAGTGATAGCGTTCAGGGAATTCCAGGGACAGATCCCAAAAGGGCTCAATGGTGTTGGATTTGTAATTGCATGATATACATGTGACCTAGAATTAAAAGATTGATTCACAGGTTATAACTCCATGCTTCCCACGTATGTTTTTGCTTGATTTATACAAGACATATAACTTGACCAAAACTAAGTGTACTGTTTTTTTTTTTTAATATTTTATTTTTTAGGGAAAGGGGAAGGGAGGGAGAAAGAGAGGGAGAAAAACAGCAATGTGTGAGAGAAGCATTAATTGGTTGCCTCTTGCATGCCCCCAACTGTGGCCCACAACCCAGGCACATGCCCTGAGCAGGAATTGAACCAGTGACCTTTTGGTTCGCTGGCCAGAGCTCATCCAGCTGAGCCACACAAGCCGGAGTGTATACAATTTTCAAAAAATATTTTAATTATAATATTAAACATAACTTTAAGAGAATTAGAGGATATTACTTCTGTATATATTTCTAACAATGTGATTCTAGCTGGACCTGGAAAACCATCCAGCACAGAGGTCATTACCTACACCTTTCTCTTCTCTTCATCCAAAGCATGCTCTACCAGACTCACTGCTGTAGTACGGACTGCAGATTATCCTGAAATCAATCTGAGATGAAGAATTTGCAAATTGCTGTCTGTTTCTCTTATCCCCACACTCCTTCCACTTCCAGTCTTTGCTCCCTCCATGCAGTCCTAACTTGCCTCTTTTTTGCCCCTAGTTCTTGTAGCATCCCTACACTGATCCTGTGTCCACAGAGACTCAAAGTTCCTTGTGATTAGGACTCCTCAGATGCACCTTTCTTCCTATGGACCTTCAGGGAGTATAGGAAATGCCAATAAATACCCCTTTCAAATGCTAACAGCCTAAATAAACTTTCTCTCCCCATCCTAATCATCATTCTTTTAAAATCTTCAATATCAATGTACAAACCTCAGTAGCACGGAGGTTTTACCTTAATCTCTGAAGTTGCCTACCTTTTTAACTTAAAAAAAATTCTCTTTCTTCATTTTCTCACAAAGCTTTATCTTTGAGTCTTTGCTTCTGTCCCTACATGGCTAAAGCTCTAGAAAATGACAGGTAATGGGGAACAGGAGGGAGGCTCGTTTAGGCCTTTGGCATCCTCCTAGCCATGTTCCTCTCTTCCTTGTATATGAAGAATGTCTAGTTAGGAAGAATACATACTCTTTCAAGCTACTGTGGAACCAGGGTTACAGGCAAATCATTCAATTTCCTAAAACTGATCAAAAGATGGCATGCCAATCATGGGTACTTAATTATAATGAGAATATTAGATTGCCTATATCGTCCTTAAAGATTAGCAATATTCACTGAAATGAAGCGATATGGCAAGTTCACCAGGAGGCCAAACTCTAACAAACAAGCCACCCTCCAAAGTCATGGAGAGAGTTGGGGTTAGGGTGGACACACACCTACCTGACTGAGTAGCTGCCCGTGAAATATGGTGTTCACCACCTTTAAGACCTGTTTGGTGAGCTTCCTCTGGGAGAAGGGGATAAGGATCCGGTGCGCTGTGCCCTCGGACTCGAGTTCCTGCTGCACTTTGTGCAACAGCTCGCAGAGAAACTCCTGAGCATCCTGCTGGTCATAGCCACGGAAGGCGGGGATCAGACTCCACACCGAGTGAAGCATGGCGAAGGGCGACACCAGGGCCCACTTTCCGGACCACATGACTCGGAATAGGGTATGCAGTTCGTGGCAAAGGGAGATGTGCTTCGAGCTGGGCTCCTTGTTCTGGATGAGTTCTAGATTCCTGGTGATAGAGGCCCCACCATTCCAAAGGAGGCCGTCCTGCTCACAATACTCAGTCCTGTCACTCCTTGGCGACAGCTCCGTGGCAGAGCTGCTGGCCAGCCTGCTTGAGAGCGACGCCTTCCCATTGGTGGCTCTGGAAAAGAGTTGTTCTGTTTTGGAAGGGTTGAGGTTCAGGAAACACTCTCGGAACTTTTGGAGGTGGCTGAGCACCTGCAGGATGGAGTTCATGTAGCAGGTGTTGCCCAGGTTGCGGAGGCCGGTGACACCCGGAGCCACAGCTGGTGCACGTCGCAGGGGAAGGCGGCCCGTGGTGGGCGTGCGGGGGGTGGCCGGGTGCGGGGCAGTGGCGCGGGGTGCGTGCAGCAGAAGGCGTGCGCTCTTGCGCGGAGGGGCGCTGGCCAGCTCCTCCAGCAGTCGCCGTTTGACCTCGAGCCGCCGCTGTCGCGCAGCCTCCTTCTTGCGCTCCAGTGCCTCCTCACGCCGCCGCTGCTCCAGTTTTGCCTGACCACGGGAACTCTTCTCGAACCAGAGTCGAAGCGTCTTGGCTAGCAGACGCTGGCGCCGGTACCACAGAGCCGTGAGCATCTGCGGCTGTCCCTGAGGAGTGCGCGGTGGAGGGGACGCGTCCTCGCCAGAGGCCATGGACCGCAGTGACCGGCCTCGTCTCCCGGGCGGGTCCTGCTTCTGGCCCCTGACCGCCAGGAGGGAGCTTCTCAGCAGCTTCAGGTCCCCCTCTGGGTTATCATTGAGCACGTAGTCCTTGCACAAGTAACAGAATACGTAGAGATCCCTGACCTCCATGGCAAGAGGGTGTCCAGTTTCTTCAAAGTGTTTAAGGGCGTGGTCCTCGATGTAGCGGCCACAGGCCACGTGCGAGCACTTGAGACAAGCCCACACTGACTCCGTGGTGGTGCACTCCCTACAGCACCACTTCTGAGGGTTCAGGATGGAGTGGTCCTGGGCCAGCCGCAACCGCCCTACATGTTTGCATCTATCCATGTCTTACAAAAGGCTCCACTCTTTCAACCTGCCACAACAGAGCCCCCGAAAGAGAGAGAGAGAGAGAGAAACAAAGCTTTCAGCAAAATATTTTCCAAGAAAAAGGCTTGCAACTGACATTTTCAACTCAATACTCATTCTCAATTCAAAATTGGTTCCTTTGGAAGTTAAAAAAAGAAAAGAAAACTTGGTGTGGCATGAGAATTACAGAAAGGCAAATTCCCTAAAAAGGAAGAATCATAAAATACTATATGGAGGGCCTTAGCACCAATTTGAAACTCCACATTTTCTAAGCCTATTTCAATCAGCAAATTTTTATATGAGGCTGATTTTGGGTTCCTTAGGATTACCCTTATTTCACATTGTGCCCAAGTAGTCACCAGGAGAAAGAAACTTGTACTCTAAACCATTTTTTGCACTGATGATGTACTGGAAGGAAAGCTTCTACATCTCATACTGATCAAGATACTGTCTGTGTGAAGAATGGGACAGGGGAGAGGGAAGAAGAGAAGAGACATAGATAGTGTTTCAAACACCAGTAGGGGAGATGAAGACCCTCAACCAAAAAGGCAATCTTAGGTAGGTCTCAATGTATTTCAAAGCACAGACGATAGGATAAGGTAAAGGTAAGAAAGAAAAAGTTATCTGCAGTACAAAGTATGACTTTTATTTTCCTGAGTCCAAAGAACCTGATGGAGGAAGTAGACTGTGAGCCTCAATCTAAGTTAACCTGGTATACATCAGCTGTGGTATGCCTGCGCTCCCCCCATTCATATGCTAAAATTGTATCCTCCAAGGAGGTGGTATAAGGAGGTGGTGGCCTTTGGAAGGTGATTAGATCATAAATGGGTTGACCTTCCTGGGACGAGCTCTCATGAATGGGATTAGTCCCTTAGAAAAGAGCTCCTTCACCCCTTCTGCCCTGTGAGGACACGGTGAAAGCTGTGTATGGCTATGAACCAGGAAGTCCTTACTGGACATGGAATCTGGTGCCATGATCTTGGATTTCCCAGTCTCCAGAACTGTGAAAAATAAATGTTCATTGTTTGTAAGACACCCAGTGTATGGTATTTTTGGTATAGCAACCCAGAAGGAGTAAGACAATGTCTCTTTTGGAAAAGAACATGTACATCTTGTAGAAAGGTGGAAAAACTTTTACTTTCTTTACTGAAAGGACAGGTAAATAATACAGAATATGATAGGTCTGACTCTTATGACAAGAGGTGGCATGGTTACTGGCATTACATTATGTAACTACACTATCAAGACAAAAAAAGGAACAAATCTTCCACATGATATATGTGAAAATGCTTTTTAAAACAGTGGCAACAAACTGAAGTGTTTGTTTTTTCTTTTTTTTTGTCTTCCTACATTGTTTCTTCGGTAGTATTCATCAGAGAAGCCTAATGGGCAAGTTCAAGGAAAGATACTAACCAATTATTTTAAAAGTGAACTTTTTATTCTTTGGAACCTTGCTACATTCCCCCCACCCCAGTACTGGTATTTAAAATTCCCTAAAGGTAGCTCCTCTTATAAAGAGAACTTGCTTCACCTCTGTTTCATCTCCACTTTCATTTCTGTGAAATGCAAATGTGGTTCTATGATTATGGGGTCACCCAGAGAAGTTCTAAGTCTGGTGTAGTGCACTCTGAGTAGTCTCTTTAGTTTTCCAGATGCCATTTTGGGCTGGTCCTGTTGCCAAAATCCACAAATATACCACAGGACCAAATTAGAGATCCTTCCCATTTTTCATTGCCCATTCCAGATGGCAGAGGCCGTGTCTGTATAAAAGAAACCCTTAAACCACACAAACGAAAGCAACTTAGATAATTTCCAGTCAAGTCAGATCATGCTTTTCTTTTGAGTACTGTCAGGATTTAGTTTGTACTATATTATTTTTCTAATTATTAACTTGTTGCTAAGTGCCCTTTAAGTCACTTCTCTAGATGTATTTATCCATTTCCTAACAAGATGTAATATCCTTCAGAGAGGAGATCATGTGTTATATTTCTTTTTTTACACTCCTTTGTAATTTCAAGACTTGTGGGTGGCTCAACTCTTAGTGGTCAAAGGTGCTCTGTCCGAATTACCTTCCCATGCAGTCCAGAACGGTACTTTCTGTAGAGCAGAACCAAATTAAAACACACATTAAACAGATGAAATAGCTCTGACTGGTATGGCTCAGCTGGTTCGATTCCCTGTCTGGGCACATGCCTGGGTTGTGGGCCAGGTCCACACATTGGGGGGCGTGCGAGAGGCAACTGATTCTTGTTTCTCTCTCGCATTGATGTTTCTCTCCCTCTCTTCCCCTCACTCTCTAAAAATAAATAAGATCTTAAGAAAAAGATGAAATAATAAATAAATAAATTTTCTTTTGTCTACTTATTACCAGTGAAGTGGAGTACAAGATGCTATGCTTTCAATCAATTACTAGGAACACAAAAGAAAGTCAGTAATGACAGAATGAAAGGGGGAAAATATCAAGAGGGGCAATTCCCAAGCTCCTCACTAACATTTTTCAAAATATATTTCCTAAAACACCTACCAGCATCAGAATTCCCTCGGATACTACATGTACAGATTTCTGGTCATGACTTCAAACTTTATGAACCAGAGCCTAGGGAAGAGTCTAGGATTTCCATTTTAAACAGGTTCTATAGATGATTCATATACACATTAACACCTTAGAACCAATGCACAAAATCCAATAAATTATATAGGGATGAGAACTCCTCATAGAAATTAAAGACAGAATTTTATTTCTCAGAACCTTCCAGTTAGACCAACACTGCCCAAAAGAACTTCTGCAATGATGAAAATCTTCTTTATCTGCACTGTCCAATACTGCACCAATTAGCCATGTGTGCCTACTGAGCACTTGAAATGTGGCTAGTAAGACTGCAGACTGCATCAACTTCTGGAACTTTTAATTTGATATATTTTTATTTATTTTTATTTTTAAAAGATTTTATTTATTTTTAGAGAGAGGGGAAGGGAGGGAGAAAGTGAGGGAGAGAAACATCGATGTACAAGAGAAACATTGATTGGTTGCCTCTCCCACCCCCAACTGGGGACCTGGCCTACAACCTTGGCATGTGCCCTGACCGGGAATCAAACCAATGACCTTTTGGTTTGCAAGACAACACCCAACCCATTAAACACACTGAGCCACATCAGTCATGGCTAATTTTATTTACTTTTAATTAATTCAAATTTAAATGGCCACACATGGCTAGTGACTGCAGTTGTTAGATAGCACAGACTTAAACATACGAGGACATATCTTTAGCTCACTTGGCTTTGCTTTTTGTTTCCTGTCCTTTGAAAGATTCAGAACTCACTGAATCATATCTGAATAGCTTCTTACAATCAAAACCTGGCAAATCCCCATTTTAGCGAATAGGAAGCTTCATGTGCCTTCAGGAAGTTAATTGCTACTGAGATCTTATCACAGTTAACAGCACAGCTTCAAATCCTACAGAGAATATTCCTGTGACTGGGAATACAGCAACACAACACCAGAACACCGATGCCTTATGAAATCAACTCCTGTGCTAGAAAAAATATGCTGGAACAACTAAAAGCCAAAATAGAAAAACACTAAAGAAAAACCATTCCACACTTTCTCTGTGGAGAGCTATCAAATGGAAAGGGCACTCTGGAAACTCTTCTGATTTCATTTTCTGATCTATAGATCTGCTGATCACGCACATCCTTTCCTGCACAGCCCTTTTCCCATTACAAATCTGTCGTGGCGACTCACTAACCTGCCATATGGCAGAGTAAATCCATTCAGGAAAACACACGGGTATGCTGCACCTCACCACACTGATTTTAGCTAGGCAGACTAGCTTCTCTAGAGGAAAAACATATCTGATCATGAAATGGAAATCACCCAAAAGTGACACAAAAGAAAGAAGCTACCTTAATCAACACACAAAATAGAGAATAAAGAGAACACAATACTCAGTTCAAGAAAGACAATGTGTTTAACTCACCTCTCATATATATTCTGACCACTTTGCAATCCTAACATTTCCACTTAAAGCATACATCATCCAGAGTGACAGGCACCCAAAATCCAAAAGAGATTCTAGATTGCAGTGTCACTGGGAAAGAGCAGGATGTGCTTTAACAGCTCTCCATCATTAGACAGACCAGATCAGCAACTTTAAATAAGTGTCTTGTATACCTTAGACCTGCCTGCATATGTAGAAAGTATACCTGGTAAAATACTAGTTTTTGCTTCCTTAATTACCATGGAATTATTGTAAAAAATCTGGATCAACTGGAGCTTAAAACTATAATCACCATTTAAAAGCATCATACTACAGTTAATAGCTCTAAAATAGGAAATAAAAAAAGGTAATGAAATCTTTTCAATTCTTGCCTTTTGTTCTGATGAGAAATTTCTAGATTTGTCACATTATTTAACATATTCTGTATGAAATGACTGAGCACTGTAGCCATTTAAAAATCTATAGCTTGAAAATATGATTTGTTTTTTTATTGGACTGTTCCAATTATTCTCAAATGGCAAATTTCTTAGCTTATCTTAAATACATTTCTGCATCACCAGAAATGAAATTTCTGTGAGGAAATAAAAATCAACAAAAGCAAATAGGAAAAAAAAATAGGAGAATCTGTCTACTTTAAGGAGATTTCCATTTCTTGTCTCTCATTGTATTAATGTTTTCTCAGTTCTTAACTAAGGACAGTGGAATAATCCTGCCTAGTCTTGGTGAGACCAAGTGGCATAAATTCCAGCTTCAGAGAGAGTAGACACTATGGTAACATGCTGACAGCCTTCATTTACATAAAAGAATACTAATTACGTGGTATCATCAACATCTGCGATTCTGCTCACTGCCATATGCGACAGTACAGGGTATTTTAACCCTTCAACTTACTTAATGTACCCTAAATCACACATACCACAAAACCTGCAAAGGCTGCTTTAAGTGACACAGTGAATATATTTTTATAAATGACAAATGATAAAAATGAATTTTATTTTTAGCTAATACTTTATTTCCAAGAGATAGGAAAATATAACTTAATATTAATATACAATTAAGAGAGAGATTTTTTTAAAACAAGGTAGAAATCACATTAAGATGCAATTAATGCCCTGGCTGGGTAGTTCCGTGGGTTGGAGCATTGTCCCCATACACCAAGGTTGTGGGTTTGATCTCTGGTCAGGGCACATACAAGAAGTAACCAATGAATTCATAAATAAGTGGAACTATAAAATTGATGTTTCTCTCTTTCTCTCCCCCTTCTCTAAAGTCAAAAATAATTAAAAAAAGGTGCAATTAATAGCCCCAAAGGGGAGAATAGTAGGTTGTATAACAAAAATAGGGGCAGAGATTTAGAAGAGTAAGTTTAGGGAAAGAAACTGTTCAAATGGCCTTTGCAAAGGGTCAGTGTGTGGGGCTGGGATGGCTAACTGACTGGAATGTCCTCACAGGCTGCTTCATTACCATTTGCCCTGAATGTGGGCATGGGTGGCTGAAGGAGGGATATCCTATAGGTCAGAGGCAGCTCGCAGACCCCTGGAGAGGCTGAATTCTCTGAGAAGGGTTCAGAGGCTCTGACTTGAGAGCTGGAATGGTCACTTACGCAGAGGCTGTTGGCCGCAGGTGATGGTACACTGATGTGCTGGGTGTGCCGGAGCCTTGAGAGGCGTGCTATCACACATTTGGTGTCAATAATCAAGTGCTGAGGTTCCAGAATGAGTTTGCTTAATCATGGGTTACAACAGATTTAAGGTTATGCCCACAGGATAAAGTTGCACTTGCATTAGGGTGCCTTCTTCAATGAAAAAGGAGTAGAGTTCATCTAGGAGGCAGGGCCGTGCATAACACCCTGGTTTCCGGAGGGGGCTGGGCGTTCCTGCCATAGAGCAAAGAAATGACGGAGATAAAACAACCAGCGCTGCTTCTGTTTTGTACCTAACACTAACTTCTCTAACAAATGCTTCCTTCGCTCTGTGTCAAATACCAACTTCTCCAACCACTTAAGAGCCAGAGTTGGTGTAAGCTCTCTGCACCTTCAGTCTCTGCTCTTCAGTTTGCCTCCTTCCTCTCTAGGTCCTGATAGGCCAAGCCGCTCTTGTCAGAGGAGAGAGAAACAAACAGACCCAGGTTTGCCCTACCTCTAGCCTACTATCCTTGGCACTGTTTCTAGCTCTCCTTCTGCCTACTTTATTTCTAGCAAATGGAATGTGCAGCTTCACCTTCCTCACGACTCACCCCGTAACACCCTCACTTCATGGAAAGTATTTTCTCAAAAGGTCATTAGCTATTTCCTTACAGCTGGGTTCACTATCAGCCTTTTCTCAGTCCCCATCCATATCTGTTCTGCATTTGACAACGAATACACATTCACTCCTGCATTTTAGGCTACTGTTCTCTTCTGGTTTTCTTCCTATGTCTGTAATCACACCTTCTGTTTTCATATGTGTCTCTCTTCCTTGAAATTTAGGCTTTCATTAAAATTCTGTCCTTGGCTCTCTTCTCAGTGATTTCATCTATTCCTAAAATGTCAAGTATCATTTCTATTAGATAATCTATTTTAAATTTCACAAATACTTTTCTAAAACTACTTTATTGTGATGTAATTTACATACCACAAAATCTACTCATTTAAACCATAAATATTTTTTAGTATATCCACTGAGCCCTGTCAATACTTTTGAATATAAAATCTTCCTGTTCATTGCAGAGCCTCAGTCTCAAGCTGACTGTTTGCACTCTGACGCTTGCATTACGTTCATGACACTTGCAAGATGCAGCTACGGTTGGTGCTTTTTTGTTTGTTTGGCAGCAGTGATGATCACGCACTGAGGTATACGCATGGTCTCATCCAGGTCTCCTGGTGATCAAGATATGTAAGATGACTGATAGGGGCTAAGGAGATGCCATCTGTGGGGCAAAGCTCAGCTAACTAGCCTTCAAGGGATCAGACTTTTTGATTCATTAACCTAATACTCTTGCCAAAGACATCTGTGCCTAAAACTTAACCCCTTTTCCAAGACAGCAGACTGGGGCAAAGTGGCCAAAGAAGGCTGCTCATATTAAAATCAGAGAAATTCGGAATAAACTGGAAGAATGCACACACACTCTCTTAAAAATGTTACCTGGGACTCACTCTGTGCAGAGAAGTGGCAGTCAAGAGCGAAGGACAACAGGCTGGCTGTGTAAGGATTAAATAGGTCTGCTTCAGAGCTTAGAAGTTTATGCTGCTTCCAGATCAAAGGGCCTACTTTCTGCAACCTGTTGTATTAGTATGATCTCACTGACAAGCCAGGGTAAAGCTAAGGTCCTAACTAAAAGATCCCTCTTCTACTCTGTTGCCACATCGAAAATTCTATCACTACCACTAGAAGAACCACGGTTTGTCCCTGCAGTATGCCTCCAAAATACTATGTTTTCTGTAGTAGCTAGGCAGTCATCAAAAATATATACACATATGTATACGTATGTCAAAGTGTGTGTGCATATATATACATGTCAATAGTTCTTGAATTGTGCCCTTTAAATATGTAGCTTATATTGTATGTAAATTACATCTCAATACAGCTATAAAAACTTATACACACACAAGTGAGTAATTTACCCCTAATGAAATAATAAATCTAGGCAGCAGCTCCTTAAGCTACCAGGTAAAAGCTGATAGGAAATTTTATAATGGATGAATAAGGCTGACTCCACTGCTCGATTTTACACTGAAAGTAGGACAACCAGACATTATGTGGTTCCCTGATATCCTGCGGTAAGAGGTCCACAGCAGCATCACCTGTAAAGCATTCTTACTAAAAGGACTGACCCCAAGTCCAATGAAGCCTTTGGATCTAATACCAAGTTGTAAGAAATATGGGAGATAGGAACATGCTACCGCAAGGCTGGAATTAACTAAATCACCAAATTGGAGTATGGCAAATGCTACAGGATCAATGATCTGGAGTGCTTAATTAAAAAATGCATGAAGAAGAAAGGAGGTGGGTGGGTGGATGGATGGATATGCTATGGATTCTACGAAACCAAGAGACATATCAACCAAATACAGTATGTTCTTATTTAGATTCTTATTTGAAGAAACCAACTGTAAAAAGATATTTTAAGATAACTGGGAAAACATGTTTTAAAATACTGTCTGTCTCTAGCTCTATCACTATATATTTTTAACAGTTTAATTGAGGCCTAATTGACATACAATTAACAGCACATATTTAAAGTGTACAATTTGATGTTTTGACATATGGTATACACTTTTGAAATCACCGCATTCAAAATAAGGAACACATCCATTACCCTCAAACATTTTTCATTCCCATTTGTAACCCTTCCCTCCAACCTTCTTCCTACAATGCCGGGTCTACAACTGGAGAAATTTTAACACATACTAAGTATTAGATAACATGAAATTATTATTAGTTTGATGAAACAATGGTACTGTGATTGTACTTTTTTAGTCTTTATGTGTTAGTGATATCTCTGAAGTATTTATAGGTGAAATATTATGATATATGGAAAGTGCTTTACAATACTCTAGAGGAAAAGCGGCAGGAAGACATGAAACAAGACTGTCAAAACATTCATAATGTTGAAGCTGGTTGATAGGCACATGGAGTTCATTTTACTATTCTCTTTGTTTTGGTAAATGCTTAAAAAGTTCCATAAAAACTTTTTAAGATGAAAAAAAGCAATCAATATACTGACAGCAAAAGAAAGCAAACCATTCACAAATTAGACAAGTTATGAGACACCTTTCATGTCTATCATTTACCATCACGTCTAGTTTTGCTTTGAAATGTACCCTCCCCACTCCCCATAGATGCCCCAATTCAAAGCAACGCAGTTTTTCCAACAGTGCTGGTCACAGAGATTGCTAATGTAGTCCTTTTGGTCTGAGCCTCAAGAATAACCTTTGGATGCAGGTGGCAACTTCTTTGCAGCCCCCCAAAATTTCTTTCAATAACTTCACCAGATTTTGGGCACACAAATCTCTGTGCATCTTTGTCTTTTGGGGACAAAAGCCACTTTAGTCAGTTTGTTGAAATGTTCTTGCTTAGTCTAATGTTTTTTCTCTCTGAAACTTCCTCCTTCACTGGGAAAGAGAAATCTCTACTGTTTTTACCCCTCTGCTTCTTCCTCACTAACTCAGACCATCCAGGTGTCAAGGAGCTCATACTGCTTTTCTAAGTCTCACTGTAGTCACAACAGACAGTAGCACAAAAGTGATATTTTATTAAAAAATCCAGATATTTTTGTTTTCTCACTCCAGATAACGGTTACTCTCAGTCCACATGAGGTCTGGTGAAGAAAATTTGGCTGCACAGGTCCAATATCATAATCATAAACATCAACCAGCAGGATGTTTTCCAGCTGAGACTCTGGAGCCCGTTTCCCATAGAAATAATGCTCTGAGTGGACCTGGTCCAGTAAGAAAGCCTCCTGAGTCCACCATGTACGACATGTGCGGTACACTACCAGAACACTCACTGGTGCTGCCACTATGGAAGCTAACTACCAAATGTATTATTCTGAGAAAACTAATTCCAAGTTTCAACTTGAAATGCCCAGAATTGCTTTCCCAGCTGCAGCCCAGGCAGTGAAATTGGGAATCTCCCTCCTCCCACTTCCCCCACATGGCAGCAGAGGGCTCTCCACAAATGGCCATTTGTATGGATGACACATATATATGTTAGGAACTGCTCGCAGTGGGGAAAAAGGAACAATTCCTGTGAATAGAAAATAAATCTGACTAGAATTCACAAATGGATTGTCAGGATTAGATGCCATGTTGGCTATTTCAGTGGCTAAGGAATGGGAACGCCATCTTCCCGATGGCCTGGTTCTTAAAATGAGAGCAGTATATGTAGTCCTGTGCCCTCCCCAATAATACACCAGAGCACATCTGTCAGGACAGAGCTCGATCATTTTAGGCATGACTGGAGATACAACTTTTGAGCACTTCATTTCAAGAGCAAAGAAGACAAATGTCCAAAAAGAAGGGACCAAAAAAAGGTAGGTATTTGTCACATACAAAGGGAGAAAACGGGAAGCAATAAAGCGAACACTCAGGCACTTCAACAGAGAACAGGTTAAGTAAATTATAAACTGGCCATACAACTGCCACCAGTAATTTTTTGTTTTCTTTTGTTTTTACAGAGGCAGGGCTATGTGTAAAACAATTCAAATTAAAGTATGTGAAAAAAGCGACAGGGTGGAATGGTGTATATTATATGCCATCATGACTAAAAAAAACTACACATACAAAATCTCTCTCTCATGCAACTAAAAGGACAAACACCAACACCGTGTGCCCTGTGGTAGCAAACTGGGGGTGGGGATGGACAAAAAGGAGACTCAATGTGCTATCGATTTCTTAAAAAAGATATAACACTGAGAAGTCTGTTTCAACAACCTTAAAAATTCTGGTATCAGCAAGATGACTAAGGTAAACAGGGCATATATGGTTTATTATGTTTTCATTAGAAAATAAGATTTAGAGATAGGCAGTCTGATGATATTTACTGTGCATGGAGAACCTAAGGAATTACATTCTAGAAGCACCAACAATTGCAAAAAGGAAGCCCCCCACACCCTTTCCCCACGAGCTTACGACCAGCAAAGTGCAAACCTCCAGCCTACTGCAGAGTGGCAATAAAGCAGAGCCTTCGTCAGTCAAGTGTCAATCATTCGAAATTTCATATCAGCCAGTTACCAAGGTTATTTCTATTCTACTTCCCAAGGGACCACGACCGAAAACTGTCCACAGAAGTGAATTCTGTGGGCAGATTATTTCCTTTTCTAACCCTCAAGGGATCTTTCCTTCCTTCGCGGAACAATTCCTAACATTATTCCAGCTTCCCGGTCAGCAACATTTCTCTCTCAACACCCAACCCACCTCTCTGAAGAGGATAAGTGTGTGTTAAGGGATAAAAAGGTAATCAGCTGAATGGGAAGGGCCCTCCTCGATACCGTCCCAGGTATAAAAGAGACACTATAAGCCTCAGTTTCTCAGTCTGTGAAATTCAGGAGCAACAGTTGTTCTGAGGGGGACCCAAATAAGGTGACCATGTAACTGCACTCTGAAAATGACCAACTTTAACTGAAGTACTGGCTAACTCAGCCACCTTGTCATCCATCCATGAAAACAGTTATTTTTGCCTCCATTGAGCCTGCCGTCAGGCTGGCTCAGTGAGCAGCTTACGGTAACTGACTGCATGGCCTTGTTTTATCTAGATAGTTTAATCTAATAAAACATGCATAGTAAAATAATGCTAAATAAGAAATTAGAGAATACTTTTATATTAAAAATGAGAAAAATCACTATCCTTCCAAAGCAAATTAAAGGATCTTCTAATGTTATCTTTTTTTCTTTAGTCTTTGTGAAAAACAAACCATAAAATGCAGTTGAATTAAGGAGCCAGAATCAGTCTCGGCTCACTCTCCAACGGGGGTATGCCCATTGAATACTTACAGGTCCAAGAGAAGTGCTGCATGGCAAAAGTATAAAAGGGGCCTTCTTTCAAATAAGGCATAGAAGGCATTTCAAAGACGTGAACTGTGCATGAACCCTCATCTCTCATTTAAAAATAAAGCAGAAGTACTTCTGGGAACTCAAAGACAGTGAGCAAGCACAAGAGAAAAGAGGGCCAGTGCACACCCAGGCAATGAACTTCATGTAGTTCAAATCCCCGAAATCCCAGCCATCTCTGCTCCTGTTTTAACTATATCAACCCTTTTGGCCTGCCAGTCAGTCCCATCATTTGGATTCAGGCACTGACATCCCCATTAAATGCAAATATAGAATCTTATAAGGGAAACACGCAAAGCCAATCAACCAGTAACTAAGTAATTCAGCACAGATTAATTTACCACAGCAGGAAGTGGAAAGCAGAGCTCTGAGGGACAGGATACTGCACAGGGAGATGCACTGAGGAAGGAACTAGAGGGAGAGAAAAGTATGAGTAACTGCCTGAGACCCCAAAGAAGCAATACTTGACCCTAAAGGGGTAATGGACACAAAGGAGGGAAGCCCCTAAAAAAATACAATAATACACACAGAAAAGGCCCATTGACCTCATGATTTTTTCAAGCATCCCTCCGAAGTTGCCTGTAGTAACAGAGCTGAATGTTGTACATTCTCACCAAGTTATAATATTAGTGAGGTATAATGAAACAAGTTCTATGTGTAACTCACTGACACTCATTAATAACTACACCAGTAATTATTCTAAAATTAAACCTTTCATTTATGAACATGTATTGTCTGACCCTGACATCTCAGTAAATGTCTTTTTTTTTAAATCATCACCCAAGGATATGTTTATTGATTTTAGAAAGAAAGAAAGGGGAGAAGAGAGAGAGAGAGAGACAGACAGACATATAAGAGAGAAACGTTGATAGGTTGCCTCCTGTGTGTGCCCCGACTGGGGATCAAACTCACAACCTTTTGGTGCATGGGATTACCCACCAACTAAATGAGCCACTGAGACACCTGGCTAGGGCCATCACATCTAATATTGGCAGAAGTAAGATAATATACTTTCTATATTCTTAGAGACCAACCAACAGACCTCAAAGGGATCATTTAATGCTTTACTAATTCTAATAGGCTGGCTTATGAGTCTGACAGTAAAGAAAATACTTTACAGAATTTTTCCAGATAAAACCTGAACCTTAATGGAAAGAGAGACAGGACCATAAAGTGTTCATGTCATTGAGCACGTTCAAGAAATAAGGAATCATCACTTCATGTTTATACATGGCAATGATATAAAAATGTCTCCAAAACAGAAGGTAAGGCTTATATTCGGAGATTGAGATTTGAAAGAAAAAATACAGTGGGCACAATAATCCATCTGTTAAAAATACAAAAAAATTGAGGTCTGAGTGACTGCAGAGCTCTAGGGACGCCTAAACCCAACCGATGTGACCCAGGTGTAACCTCCGAGAGCCAGGGAGAACGTGACTGCTGAGGACTGTCAGCCCAGGCCTGACCACCACTGGAGGCCAGCGCTAAGAACGGATGTCCTCAGAACAATAATCAGGCAGCCATCTTCCTGCACTGGTGATGGGAGCAGGCCCCCCAATTCATAAATAACTACTTGGGCCTGGTGATGTCATATGAGGGCCTGATACCAGTCGTTAGTAAAACCATTCTTCACACTCCCTTTGCACTGATTCCTTGCACAGAAAACCAACATTGATTTTCCATGTTGTTTGCTTTCAGGGAGAGAATGCAATAACCACCCAAATCAAGTATGAACATGCTTAACAGTTATATTTCTCACTGTAAATAAAGCTTCACTCTGATTATTTTGACCACAAGAGTCAGTTCCTAAGAAACTGGTCTTCATATTTTGTTCTCACAAAACTGAGGTTCTGAACCTTTAGAATTAAGGTACAGACCCTGGTTATAACTTAACCAAGCTAATGCCACCTGAGAGGTCTTGAAGTAAGAAGCTAAGTAGCTAGCAATTTCAGGAGATATCCTATTTGGAAGTCCTCCAAGTAGGATACAGTTGGACAAAATTTGGCTGGGACTAGATTTTTCAGTATTTTTATAATTAACTTGCATTATAAGTAATTAAATCAACTATCATTTATTGAATACTTACTACATCCAGGCACTGTTCTACACCCATGCACTCTTCCAAAACAAATCTATTATTTATTCTTCAAAACTTGATAAGGTAGTACTTTTTAAGCCCATTTAACACAGAATAAAGTGGCTCACGGAGGTAAAGAAGCTTCTCCAAGGTTATACTGCTTGTACATGACTGAACTGTAAGATCTTGTTGTTTTAATTTTCATTTTTTTAATTATTAGACTAAGGTTGAACATCTTTTCATACATCTATTGGTCATTTTGTTTTCTGTTCTGTGAACTGACAAAACATACACTCACAACTATACCCACCACACAAAAAAGAATTTGACTTTTTTTTTTTTTAGGATGAAACTTTTTTAAATTGTATTTTATTGATTATGCTATTACAGTTGTCCCATTTTCCCCCCTTCTTTCCCCTCCACCCTGCACCCCCCTCCCACCCACATTCCCCCCTTTAGTTCATGCCCATGTGTCATAAGTTCTTTAGCTTCTACATTTCCCACACTATTCTTGCCCTCCCCCTGTCTATTTTCTACCCACCATCTGTGCTACTTGTTCTATGTACCTTGTCCCCTTCTCTCCTCCTTCCACTCCCCTATTGCTAACCCTCCATGTGATCTCCATTTCTGTGTTTCTGCTCCTGTTGTAGTGGTTTGCTTAGTTGGCTTTTGTTTTAGGTCTGGTTGTTAATACCTGTGAGTTTGCTGTCTTTTTACTGTTCATATTTTTTATCTTCTTTTTCTTAGATAAGTCCCTTTAACATTTCATATAATAAGGGCTTGGTGA
>PVKU01000739.1:332756-405685 GCA_004027475.1 Anoura caudifer | reverse complement strand
TGGTGAGCTCCCGCCAGTGGGCTCACGTTCTGCTGAGTCTAATTCTGGATGCGTGGATGACCGGCTCGCGTTAGTATTTCAGGCGACCTTACTGCACCAGCGGCTCTCCAGCCATGCTTCCGATGCGCCTCGTAATAGGAAAGGGTTGTGAGAGATTCTCATGGAAAAGAGTGTCCAAAAAGTAGCAATGATTTCTAATTATAAAGCGCTCTCTTTTCTAAATGTGTGCCTACAGTTCTGAGTGTGTGTGTTGGGAGTGTGTTTGACTGGCTGCAGACGGGGGGGGGGGAGCCACCTGTCACAGCTTGGCTCTGGCTGGTGTCCCTCGGGTGTGTTCCGCTAGGCTGGACATCGTGTGCGGAAGTGAATAGCCTGGCATTTCTCCCCTGTTTAGATCTGCAGATGCCACTTAGGCTTAAATAGTTAAAAAAAATCGAAGAGACACAAAAACCTTATCTGCCTCCTGGCACGGAGCAGACATATTCCAGCTCTGCTCCAGCAGCTCTGAGCCCCTTTGAGAGCTTCCTTGTTCTAAAACTTATATCAAGGTTAAAAGGCAAGATGGATGCCAGGTTCACCTGTGTGGTCACGTGAGTACAGGTTTCAACTTTTTTTTTAATCCTCACCTGAGGACATGTTTATTGATTTTAGAGAGAGGAGAAGGGAGGGGGAGGGAGGGGAAGAGAGGGAGAGAAACATTGATGTCAAACAGAAACATCTATCAGCTGCCTTTTGTATGTGCCCTGACTGGGGTCCAAACCTGAAACCCAGGCATGTGCCCTGACTGGGAATTGAACCTGCGACCCTTTGGGTTACTGATGGCGCTCCAACCAATTGAGCCACACCGGCCAGAGCCAGGTTTCAACTTTATGATGTGACAAGCAGCTACTTACATGTTCTAATTTTCCCACTAGATCAATAATTTTTTAAATTCGGTTTTTCATGAGAGGCCCAAATGGTCCCAGGTAGAGATCATCACAGGGGCTCCCCTGGCCCCCTGCCCCCCAACCCCTCCCCCCAACAAAAATCACGCTCTTCATCAGATATAATCAAGAAAAGCCAGTCTGCGTGCTTCCATTCCAGGGCTCAGAAGCATTAGAAGCAATTCCAATGGGATATCTCACCTCCACCTCCCTCCCATCACTTCCACTTTTTCTACCACGTCGGCGTGGATGATAAGGCAGTGGCTTCTTCCCAGCCACAAGTTGCCCACAATTCTTTCCTTAGTGTCTTTTTAAAAATATTTATTTATTTTTACAGAGAGGGGAAGGGAAGGAGAAAGAGATGGAGTGAAACATCAGTGTGTGGTTGCCTCTAGCACACCCCATACTAGGGACCTGGCCCGAAACCCAGGTATGTGCCCTGACTGGGAATCGAACTGGTGCTGCTTTGAGCCCATACTCAATCCACTGAGCCACACCAGCCAGGGCCTCTTAGTGCCTTATCAGTGTCCTGGGGCTGCCTTTTCCCTGCCCAGCCCTCCCATGGTATGAACCCCACATCCCAACTGAGCAAACTATCCCCTGACTGAGCACCGATTCAAATCCTAACACCACCTTGTAGGTTGTGTTCCTTCCCTCCCAGATCCCCCCGTGCTCACACCAGCTACTAACGCACTGCATGGGTGATGCACTGTGCTTAGTGTTTCTCTCCCCCATTAGAAGGTGAGCTCTGTGAGGACAGAGACCTTGATCTCATTTGTTTCCTGATGTGTCCCTAACATGTAGAAGTGCCTGGAACGTAGTAGATGCTTAATAAATATCTATTGAATTGATCCCTGCCCACCCCTATTTATCCATAAATGTCTGTATCTCATTCAAAACAGAGGAGTGAGCTTCAGAAATCATTTTACTATTCACTAGAGAAAGTAATACAATAAGATACCACCTAAAATGACCTACAAGTATACATGAACTATTTTTCCCCCCATTGTTGATATTAAGATAAAAGTAAAATGAGAAGGAATTGTATCATACAATGGGTTTATATTATATGTATCTTTCAGGGTTCAGTTTTCAAGTTGTTTCACATTGTTTTATGGGCCCCTCTCTGTTAACCCCAGCGCCTCCACCCCAACCCCCGGTCTAGACTATCAAAGTTTTAATAATCTGGCTGCACGTCTCTTAAAAACTCTCCCTTTCAAGCATCGAGGGGCCCTCTGGCCAGACACCAGCCCAGGAGTGCTGGCAAACCCGCCGCACTATCTTCGTGCTGGCTCTAGGTAAGTGTAGCGTTGACCGCTTGCCCTTCCAGCTTCCAGGTTCTCTCTCATTTTCCACCTTTCTGAAAGAGGTGAGCTTGGACAAGGACATAAAAGTTGATGATGGCTCAGCAGAGAGAAGAAAGAAAGGTCCCTCCACGGGGAGAATGTCAAGAGCTGAGGCTCGGAAGCAGGCAGAAGAAGACCATCTCTGGGTGACAGCGAGTAGACTCGCCTGGCAAGGCTGGAGGACTTTCGTCACTTAAGGAGGGAGGAGCAGGCTGGGGCATGGTAGAGGCAGGGGCTTTGCTAGTTGGTCAGAGATTCAGGCTTGTTTTTGTGGCTTTAGAAGGTGTTGCAGGCTTAACCGCGGACAAAACCTGGAACCTGGGGAGCGCAGCGCTTGCCTGGGAAGGAGGCGGGTTGGAGGAGCTGAGGGCACGTGAGACATCTGTGGGCCATCAAGCAGGAGTAGCAGCTGGGGAACCAGGAAGACAGCATGTCTAACAAGGGCTCAGGAGCCAGTCACGGGAAGACACGCTGCAGGTAGTGACCCACAGATGGAAAGCAGGAGCCAAAGCAATAGAGAAACCATACGAGGTCGTTCCATTCCAGCATCTGGAAGCTTCCCTCTCCCGGCAGCTTCTCCAGGGCTCTGCAGGGCAGGGGCCAGCCCTGCACCTAGGTCACTCCAGCCGTGAGGGCTGGCAGGAAGGGCAGCACCTGGCGGAGGTGGGGAAATCCTGCCGCCTCTGTCAGGTGGAGGAGCCACGGTTTGCAGGGAGCCCAGCTTCCTGCTCAGAATCAGCAGACCACAGGAAAGGTTGCCCTTGGTAACTGACGCACTTGGCACTGCTGAGGCTTCCCAGGAGGTCGTCTGCTTTGTCATCATTCCTGTCTGTAGTTACCCATCCTGCTCACGACATGGTCTTGAAGGTGGATACAGTCTTTCCTATTGTTTGCACGTCTGTGTAACAGGACACGCATACATCAAACCAAGCGCTCACCGCACCGGGCGGAGGGCTTCCACGTAATGGGGCCCTGCACCCTGAGTCAGTCACCTCCCCTGCCCAACCCTGCCCGTGCCAGGCTGGAGATAAGGAAGAAACACCACCCCCGCCCCTTTAACAGGCAAACAGGGTGCATTTCTCCGAATTGTTGGAATAATCCCTTCAATTTTTACCTTTCGATGGGTATTTTTCTAGACACTACTTCTCTTGGCTCTCTCCTTCTTGTCTTTCAGAGCTCTTCTCAGAAAGTGCTGTCTGAGGGACCCCTCCCTCACCTACCTGCCCATCC
The DNA here is from genome assembly GCA_004027475.1 of Anoura caudifer. NCBI lineage: Eukaryota > Metazoa > Chordata > Mammalia > Chiroptera > Phyllostomidae > Anoura > Anoura caudifer. The sequence continues at coordinate 402,186 of PVKU01000739.1, read as the reverse complement.
ACTCCTCATCTTGGCTGAAGATCAGGGAGCTTCAGAGACTAGGGTGTGGGCACTCCCCTCCCCCGTGCTCCATGCTGCTCCTGCCCCTGGGCCCCTCCTCTTCCCTCTGCCCTGCTTCACCTTTGAGGATGGAAAGCCTTTGGGGGGAGAGAGAAAGTTGCCTAAAATTTATGCTTTGTTTTGTGCTTTTTCCCATTCTTACTACGACATCAGTCTCTGCCTCCCCACGACCAGAACAGTTTACACAAGGAAGAGAGAAAAATGTACCCTGCAGCGTTGTAGCATGACTTATTCTCTCTCCCAATGTCCTTTTCCCCTTCTTCTTTAGAAACAGACCCCACTTCCGGTGCCTAGTTACAACACTGCGTTTCCCAGGCTCCCTTGCAGCTGAGGGTAGTCCGGTGTCACAGTTCTGACCAATGAGATCGAAGCAGAATCTCCAGCTGGGGCTTCCAGGTGTGTTCTTTGAAAGGGATTGAGTAAGAGAGCAGCTACTTTTTTCCACCTTCATCCTTCAAGTTTTTCCTTCCTGGAACACAAACTTGAAAGCCGGAGCTCTAGTAGTGATATTGTGACCATGAGGACAGGACAGACTGGATGCCAAGGAGGATCCAAGTGGCTGGAGAAGGATCCAAGCAGACATGCTGCCCCAGTCCTTGGCTCTTTACTTCCCAAATTTTTTATTAAAGGAAAGAACATTAAAGCTTTATTTTGTCTAAGCCACTTGATATATGTATTATTTTATGTAAATTGTTCCTATTTAAAAATAAAGCTCTCACAGGCATTCAAAATCGAGCACCTTGAGAATACCTTCATTTTCTGCAGTGGTGCTCAGTTTTGGCTGCACATTCAAGCCACCTTCTGTGCTGTTAAAAATGTCAATGCCTGGTCCCCCTCTGAGATCCCCATGTAACTGGCCTGGGGCACGGCTCGGCTGGGAATTTTTGCAGCTCTTGGTGATTCTAACGTGACTCCAATGTGCAGCTGAGGTCGCGTCATTGGCTGATCGATTCTCTCAGCTGCTCTCCCCTCACACACTAATGAGCACCGCGGTGGACCAGGCCTGTAGCTCTGTGGTTCATCAGGAGCGCCCTGAGGGCTTGTTAAAACACAGGGTGTCTCCGCAGCCCCAGTTTCTGCTTTAATGGGTCTGGCGTGGGCCAGAGGATTTGCACTTCTAACAAGTCGCTGTGTGGTGATGGTGCTGCCGGTTGGGGGCCACAGCTGTAGTGGGGGTGTGTTTTCTTTCTTTTTTTTTGCCTCCAGCCTCTTGTGCCTTTTCCTTCACAAAGAAGCTCCTGTCAAGCCATTCTGCCAAAACCTGGCAGGGGCTCTTCCCAGAAGAGTTTCTCTGATCCCTGGCGTGACTTGCGGTGGCGGGGGTGGGGTGGGGGAAATGGGGGTGGAGGTTGGAGGGTGCTCAGCCCCACACTTCTCACTGCCTTCAAGAGAAAACCCCTGCAGAGCAGCCACTGGGGAGCCCACTGTCCACAGAGGGGCCTGGTGATGTGTTGACGAGGTCTCAGGCTGAGGCAGAAGGGAGGAACCTTCCAGAGAGGCCAAGAGAGCTTCCCATTGACATCAGCTGAATACTTGGGACACAAGCATCCATCACAACACACTGGAGAGCAGAGGGCAGCCCACAGGAAGGACTATAGCTCTCACTAGAGAGCTTGGCATATGAGCTCCTTGGCCTTCTGAGGGTTGAGTATCCTCCTGAGGACTGGATGACAGCTCTGGACCCTCCGCCTAGGAAAAAAGCATCTAAGCATGAAGGGCCGCTGTTGGTTTCAGAAGTTGAAGGATCACCCTGGTTCCACCCCTGGACCCAGGGTAAGGCGTCCATCCTGAGGATGAGAGGAGCCACAGCATCTCAAGCTGACATCTGGCATGAGATATCCACAGACCCGATGTCAGATGATTAAAGACAAGCTCTTTGGCAGGAAAAGAGGCCAGTGGGTGACAGAGACCGTCAGCTACATAATTGTAACAAGGCAGATATCAGCTAAAAGAAAATACTGACTAGCAGTAATATGGTCCAATGAGTAGGGACCTAGCCCGGAGACAGACACAAAATTCTTGGCTTTGCCAACCATTCATTCATCCAACAAGCATTTTTTTTTTTTTTTTTTGCAGACCCACCACGGGATCAGGACTATCTTATACAGAGACACCCTCTTCCTTTATCCTGCCCCAGGGGCTGACTGGCAGCCTCTGGCACCACTTGGGGTGAGAGCTCTGCTTCAATGGGAACGCAGAGTTTACCTGAGACAATCAGTTCTCTGGCTCAGGGGTCCAAACTGAGCTACAGGGAGGGGGAAGTCCCTTGGTAGCAGGTGAAGAAACTGAAAAGACACCCAAAGAAGGCAGGCCAGCAAAGGCCAGTAAGTAACCGGGGCCACGAGATCCCAGATCCCAGAAGGTGGGAGAAAGCAGTAGTTCCAGGTGAGCAGAAACGGTAGGTAAGGAAGGAGACAGTTACAACAGCTGGAGGAGCGGAAAAGGGAGCCAATGCCAGAGGCTAGATTTATCACTGCGGTCCTGGGAGGGACCAGTTATCCCAATCTGTGGTGCACCCACAAATCCTGACTCTACCGTGTTCCACGAGGCCTTACCTCATGATGGTTTGGGAACTCCTCCATGATTCCTGTCCCTGCACCGCACAGGGCCTCTTCTAGAAAACCGTCCCCAGCTCAGTGTTTTGCACATACTAGGTGCTTAACAAATAGTGTTGTAAGAATGGGTTCCTTGAGATAATCTAGGGAAAAAAATGCTTCCCACCATCAAAATTTTCTAGAACACATCACCTACATTTGGGGGTGGTGATTTGTAGCCATATCCTCTGGAACACCTTTAGGGGTCCTTCCATGGTTTATTCAACCCAGTGTACGGCTCTAACTGCTGAGCCAGGACCTGAGATAACCCGAGCTCATGTGGAGACATAGGAGAGACTGGAAGGATCTTTATCTTGGGGAACAGGCTGTTTGCACCCAGCGAGAGAGACTAAAATATGGTCACTGGCACATCCCAGCAGTAGGAGGTAATCTGACTTCTTGGTATCCAGCTGCAACAGGAATCCGAGCAGAAAACAAGACAAGATGTGCCGTGTGGAAGACAGGCAGCCTTGACAATGAGCAGGCCTTTAATCAGCTCTTGACTGGGCTAGCCGTGCCAGGCAAGTGAAAAGGAAGGGGCTTGAGATCAGTTCTTGTCTGGTGCATTTAATGGGTCCACAGACACCCAGTAGAACAACCTCTTCCCTCCTCTCCCTCTGCCTCTCAAGACTTCAAAAGCTTTACCAAAATTAAAGCTGAATTCTGCTGTCAGGGAACCTCTTAATACAATCAGTTAGGAACACTGAGGCAGCAAACAAATGGGAAATCCTTTGGAACCAGAGGTTTTGCTGTGCAGGGACACAGCTTACCACTTGGGGGCAGTATCACACGTAGAGAGTGAGCGCTGGATTACCAGGATGCTCATTTCAGGAGAAATGGGAGATGGCAGCCCTGGCTTTTCCCTATTTATTTATTTATTTTATTATTATTATTATTATTTTTTTTAGAGAAGCCTCTTGCCCTGCTTGGGTGACTCAGTTGGTTGGAGCGTTGTTCCATAGAGCAAAAAGTTGCAGGTTCGATTCCCGGTCAGGCCACATACCTGGGTTGCAGATTGGATCTCTGGTCAGGGCGTGCATGGGAGGCAACCAATTGATGTCTCTCTCTCTCTCTTTCTCTTTGTGCCTTTCTCTCTCTGTCGCTCTCTCTGTCTCTCTCTCTCCGCACCCCCACCCCGCCCCCATTTCTTGCTCTCTAAGATCAATAAAAACATATCCTCAGGTGAGGATTTTTTAAACGCCTATAAAAAAAGTCTCAGTTGAAAGAGAATTTAAAGGCATTCTATGCAGCTCCTCTGAGAAATTAGAATTCTTCACATGTGCATTACAAACACATGCACCTGCCCCAGTCACCTGCCAAATGGCACAATCTGCTGCTTTTGTTTAAAAGGGGATTTTTTTTTTTTCCTGTGGATGTTTGGCTGCATTTTTTAAGGGAAAATCCATGCCAAATAAGTCTCAGGCTCACAGTTCAGTTCCTCTCTGGAGGAAATAGCTGGGAGATGCTTAGGAGACTTGAAGTGAAGTCAAGCTCTGTCCAGGTGAAAATCTCTCTGCTTCCCCTGCCAAGGTCACGACTTTCTCTTTAATTGGCCGGCTGCCTGAAGCAGCAGAGTGCTTCTTCCCTGGGGTGCTTGTCTCTTGGCCATGCCTTCGTCACAGGTGGGGTTTCCTTCCTTTCAGCCCAAGGGCCCCCACACCTGCTTCAAAGAATCTGTGACAAACACGGCTGTGGCTCAGCTGTCTGTCTGTGTCCTCAATGGACTGTCAGCACTATGTTCCGGAAAGGGCACCCTTGTTTGAATTCTCCGTCACTAGCATAATGCGTGACATGCATTTGCATGTTGGTTGAATGAGCGAGTGAAGGTCTCCTTCCCTTTTGCTCCCTGTGCACAGCGCTGAAATACGCCCGGCGCACAATCGGCTTGCGTCACAGCAATCTCTTCTCAGAGTGTATATGGCGACCCAGCGTTCTCACTTAGGCCCTTTGAAACGTTCAGAAGCCACTTACAGTTTGGTGACCTGGTGTGTGTTTGATGCCTTTCATTTTTGTTAGAGATCTTAGAAGGGAACTTGGATAGCCAAGAGTAGAAAGTGGATGTCCCTCATTCCTTTACATCCCTGCAGGCCCTAGGGCTCCTGCCATGGGAGGGGAAGCTGAGGGACATTCCACTGGTGGCCTTGGAGTGGGTTTTCTGTGACAGGGGAGCAGACCGCAGTGGAGGAACCGGACTCATGACCTGGTGGGGGAGCATTACCCAGCCTGCATCAGGAGAGATGGCCAGCTCACTCCTCACCCAGCTCCCGTGAGATCTGAAAGCTCCTCTCACCCACTGAGAGGGCTTGGATGCATCCCATGACCCCACCGAAGCCCCTCCGCAGATCCTGTCTGTTCGAGATGCTGGCAATGGGCGAAGTGAGAGCAGCAGGTTTGTCACCTTCCAGCTCTGACACCCAGCACGACACAGCGTCCTTTATCCATAACCCGTTGGCCATGGAATCATCCACCTACACAGGAGTGATTATTTCCCACTAGTAACCAAACGGATGATCAAGTCTGACTCAGCATTCTGTCATCTGGAAACAACTGAAGGACATAGCGAGAGCATTTGGGCATCCTGTCTTGGGCGGTGATGGCACCTAGTTTCTTCAAGTCTTAATGTCTTTGTGTGGCAACTGCCTAACTCCTACATTGAGAGCAGCTTGGAGAAGGGACCCAGTGTCCTTCTTCTTCATGTCCCCAGAGTGCAGTACAATATGAGGCACACAGTAACCACGTGACATGTCTGTCTAGCGAGGGGCAGACAATGTGGGGAAGAGGGAGCATAAACATGGACCCGCCCACCGAATTCTAAAATGGCAAAGAAGGAGCCTCCCTCTGAAAGCCGAAGGAGACAGTTCTCAGATGACTGAGAAGGAAGGGGACTTCACATGGCATCCAGCTGCTCCTCAGCAAGTACTGCTTGACTCCTCTTGGCATCTACTCTCAGCCGGTGACAACTACAGGACACCACAGGGACGAAGTGGCAGAGCCTGCAAGCCTGGCTTTGGGGTCCAGCTGGGCCACAGATAACTGAACCACCCTGGGCACCTTCCTCACCCTTTCTGGGCTTCAATTTCCTCATCAGAACGAGAAGTCTGGTTTCCAGCTCTAGCATTCTACTGTCTCCTGACTCAAGGAAATACACCACGTGGAAGATACAGGTTTAAGAAGAGTCCAGGAAAATGTAGAGGTGAGCCATCTGCATGGGACGGCTGCTACGCTATTTCATAATCCTCCCCTGGGGCTGGCTGGAATATCGGACAGGCCCTAAGTGGCAACTGTCATGTTCGAGGTATGGAGTGTCCTCAGATGAAAGGGTTCGGAGGGCCTCACAGGTGTGATTCACAAAGTGGAGGAAGGCTGCCTCCTGGGGAAGGAACCCTCTCAACACGGCCGCCTCGTTCTCTGCTGCCTCCCAGCTCCAGTGTGACTTTAACTGCACTTCCAACTGGACCCTTTCACCTTGCAACCTGCATTGGGAGTCAGGCAGGCTTTCTGGGAGAGGACAGGCGAAAGTCATCCTAGGAGACAGTGGGAGCCGTGAAAGCTGGGCTGGGGAAGGATGCTGTGATCAGAGATTGGAGCAGCTGGATTGTACAGCCATGGCTCCACAGTGGGGAGTGGACGCTGTGTCCTCTGCATGTGGCCCTGAGTGTTCTACATGAAGAACCAGGCCCCCAACTTGGATGTGGAGCTGACCCAGGCAGGAATCATACTAGGCGCTATGGGAGCCAAGCCACGGAAAAGATGCAGAACACCCTTCCTTTGCTCCCTGTTTAATTCCATCTGAGCAAAACCTCAGGGTGAGTCGGGAGGAGGAGTACATGAGGCCAGCTTCGCGTTGTCCCTGAGCCTGGGAGCTGTCTGGGACCCGAAGGCTCTGGGTTAGTCATTGCCACATCAGCTGGGTGGCTCACTAAGTTGGCCAATCCATGGCCAGCTGGTTGGTCACCCCTTCCAAACCCCAAACCACCGCTGAGACATCCTTCCCTTCTTGTCCCTCCCACTTCGTTGTTCCGGTGCTTCCCCACACTTGGCTTTCTCCCCATTGTGAACACTCACACGGAGAGCCTGTCCTGTGTGGCTCATCTCTGTCTCATTCTGCAGACTGTCCTGCAGAATGTATTGGCAAAGCAGACAGCAGGGCAGGGCTGAGGATATTGATCAAACACTGGCATGATTAACCCAGCTTCGACATGGCCTTGGCCGTGGAGCAGGGGGTTGTATGGAATAACCAGGCCAGGGAAAGTGACACATAGAAGGCATTACAGTCGGGACACCCAGGTTGAGCTCCAATAGCACAATCAGATGATTCCACAGCCATTCTCAGCCTCCATTGGCTACCAGGGGAAGGGGCCCAAACCTGCCATCTTTGCCCTGTGTTAAATGGACCAAATGAAATAGTGTGCGTGGGAGTGATTTGAATAGCAGAGCCCTCTACCAATGCTTGTTCAATTAGTGCTTTCTCAAACAAACCAACCCACAAAAAAGGAAGGCCAGTGTATGAATGATTTCAGGGGAGCTGGTTCTCTGCTTGACATTGCTGAGGTAGAAGGAGATGCAGGGTCTTCTTTGGAAGAAAGCTTTCTGACCTCAGGTGTTGGCCATGTTACAGGCGTGTGGACTGCCCTCAAGGGGTGCTTCCCAGCAAGGGCCCTGGAATGGTTTTACACAGTTTGGCTGACTGGCTATAATACACATAAATGAACAACCAGAATGGCCCCACGCCGAATGTGAGCCAGTAAGCGTCATTTCTGGAAATGTCAGACATGTGTAATTTATCCCTCAAGCTACTCCACACATATTTTTCTGATAAATAAATGGCTGGTGATTGAATGCACTGTTTCTGGTGGTTGCTCCAAACCTTTCCTTTTGCTTTAACATACCCGGTTCACTTAGCCAAGTCACGAGAGAGAAGCTGTGGCCCTGCATGAATAGAACCTGCTCTTACTTTAAATGCCTCTCGGAGAAAGACTGTGTTTCAGACAAGACCACCCAGCTGGTCCAATTGTCCCAGAAGCTGCTTGGGATTAAAGTGCTCAGATTTGCTCAGGGAACTCACACATAGTTCATTTATAATTTCCTGATGATAACTGACTGAAATACGAGGAAGAAGAACCTAGAATACAAATTCAGTAATCAGCCTGATAATTGTTTACAATCAGTAGAAATCAAACATGTTATTGAATTTGCGAATGGTCAGTTAAGCCATCTGTGAGTTTATTAGAAAGTTGTTTTTTAGTGATGAAAAGTGCAAGACCCACATGCCTTGATATTGCACCTACAAACGTGTGGTTTACAAAACTTAGCTTTAACCCAGTTTTAGTTTTCTGTGTCTAACATTTCTTAAATGTTCATTTCAACTCCACAAGCGTGGGTTGATCAATTACCATGAGCCTCGCTTTGCATGGCTGCTTTGGGAGACACTACAGTCCTCTTACTGACTCGGGGAAATAAGAATACTCCTCCTTAGTTGAAGGATTTAACAAGAGCACATGGGAGGCAGAGCTCAGATGACATGCTGGGCCTTAGCACAGAAGGACTGGAATTTATTCAGTAATCAAACGTGCCTGGGGACAGTGCCGGAAGCTGAACCTTCTTGCCCATACTGAACAGGTGCCAAGGCATGTACTGAGCGGAAGGATTGCCTAACAGTAGCTATTTAGTGTGATAATGGCGTTTGATAGCTTGGACACAAACACCATTGTCACACTCCACAGCTCTGCTAAGGAACATCTGTAGCTGGGAAGGTGTTCACTTCACCTGCACATTCCACCGTGGCCGATCGCCAGGGAGCCTCGCCAGCTGTGCATAGTGACCTGAGCAGAGAAAAGAAGGATCAAGGGCAGGGAGCATCTCAGACATTGGAAAGAGAGAAAGACTCATGGATGTCAGGCTTATGTGATCTGGAACAGCCAAGCTGAGAAAGGGACCCAAAGGGACCCACTGCCCCAAGTTCTGTTACCACCCTGCCAAGAACTCCCATCAACAGGATGGAATGCTTCCTTTGGAAACGGATGAGAAATCTGTTTGCATCAGTTTTCTCAAAGGGCTAAGAGAGAAAGAATCCCTAGAGGGAACTGGTTTTAGGAAACAAATTCTTAGTGGGCCACCATATTATAACCCATAATAATCTGACTGGACCCTCCCCAGCTCTCACCTCGCCATACATCTCAATCCATCATCAGCAAATGTAGTGATTCTGCAGCCTAAGGAAGTTAAAATTACTTTGCATGGGGATGTAGCACTTAGATGGGCTACAATCTTCTTTCAGTGGTACCTGCTGGATACAGGGGCATCCAGATTTTACATATCATTCACCACCGTCGTTTTCCACCATTGTAGTGGGTGGGAGGGGAGGGAAGGAAAGGAGGCAAATGGAGAGAGAGAGAGACTATGCAATTTTTCATGAATGATACTCATTTTCTAGTAAGCAGGAGCCTCCTGTAAATAAATCCCCCTGGTTTCTTGGGTTTCCTGTTAAAAATGGTTTCTAACGGGGATATATAAAATATATAATATATTTCTATATATAATATATAATATATAAATATATTTCTCAATATATAATGTATAATGTATACTCTCTCTCTCTCTCTCTCTCTCTCTCTCTATATATATATATATATATATATATATATATATATATTTCTGCCCTCAAAGGAGAATGAGAAGAAGTGAAGCATTTCACCTAATCATTTACTTTCTCCCAAATACTGGAGAAGGAGGGAGTAGGGACCAGCCTATTTTTACGCCAGGAGAACCATGCTGTTAACATTGCGCCTGAGCCTTACTGGGCCATCAGATCAGCCCATTCTTAACAATCAAAAGTGAACACTCCGCATTTTTTAAACATAAAAATGACCCTCATTCACAGGCAGACGACGAAATCACCCTCTTCATCCCAGACTGCACGCTATTAGCGCACTATGAGGGTCACCCAGCCGCCACAGGATTGGAGCCTTTTCTTTTTTTTTTTTGCTTTTCAGTTTTATGGCATCAATGATGCCATAAATACCCAACCTTGTATTTGCCTTAGGAGCACCAGCCAGCCCTTTTTGACCGTGCTGCTTTGCTTCTCTTCTGTTAAGTGACTGACTTCCTTCGGTGTCTGCCTTGCCAGGGCACCGTCACTTGCAGGGCGGCAGGGAATGGCCGCCTGGCCCACTGTGAGACCTGCTCTCTTCAGGTGGAACTCTTCCCCGGGCACTTCTGCCACGACTCACCCTGAACACAGACTCTGCAAGTTCTCCAGCTGGCCCCAAATACCCTCAGCAGCCCTCAGCCCCCTGGCTGCAGCCGCAGGGACATAATCGTGTGGTTGGCTACCTGCGGCTCTTCCCTCCTCCCTGCTCAGTCTAACAAGGCAGCCAAGCTCATCTGCTTTGTCTGAGGGTCCTAGCACAGACACCCCCACTTCCTGGCCACTCAAGAGATATCGCTGACCATGACAAGAGGCCCCAGGCATCTCTTAGTTCATTTGGGATTTAGGGAAAACAGGTCCTGGAGGACGAGCTTAGAGGGCTCTGTATGGGGCAAGGGCTCACACCCATTTCCCTTACAGCACCTGAGAGCAGCGGGTGAGCCCCTCCACTTCTCCAGGTGAGCTCTGGGTGCAGCGGCCTTTCGGTAGTCTGCCAAAGACAGGAAAGGGGGGAAGAGTCCACAGGGAAGAAAACAGAGAGGACGTTAATGCGTAACAGGTAAGTGTTACCACCTCCTTCCCCGAATAAGCCTCTGTTTCTTCAGTCCAAGAAATTTATCTCAAGAAAAGAGTCCTTGAATTTGGAGAAAAGATTTTTTCCCTACAAATCTGTAGAAAGATTTACCTGTAAGGTTGTCTAGGGTGGCATTGTTTGTATTAGTAAAAATTGCAAACAACCTTCATGTCCAATTATAGAAGGTTAGTATATTTATAATACACCCTAGTCATTTAAGTTGATATTGTAGAAAAAATGGTGGTTGACTTGGAAAGAAATTCAAGATATGTTATTGAATGAAGAAGTCTTTTACAAAATAATATGCACAGTATGAGCCCCTTCTCTTGAAAAATGCATATAGGCCCCCAAACATCAAATATTACCGTGGTTATCTTTGGTGATTGGGGTTCCATTTTTTCCCTCCTTTTGCTTCTCCGCATTAATTTCTACAAATCAGGTAGTACTTTAGTATTGAGAAAAACAATTAGAATTAAAATAATCTGTAAGCAGGGTTTGTGTGTGTATATTCCTAATAAAATTCCTTCTTGCACAAGGCTCCTCCGAAATCGGGAGGCTGGAACGCACCCTCTGTCTACCCTGCTTGTCAGCAAGCTCGGGAAGTTGTTCAGTCCTGAGAGACGGGCCTCAGGCTAATTTCCCAGCAAATGATTAGTGAGCTGCTTTATTATGCAGAACGGTAATTTTACGGTATGACTGCATCAATCCATAAACACATATTTATCGTGTGCCTGTTATGTTCTCAGCCTTGCACACATGCTTTAAATACAGCTCCGACGGCCGTCACCTTTTATTACTTCTTTGATTGCTTCTGCAGGTGCGGTTAAACTCAGCCTGCAAAGCGGCTTAAACAGGCAAGCAGGATGCTTCCACTTCTTCCAAACGCCGTCCGACAACATGTCTCTCACAAAAAAATGAGAAGTGGTGAACACCAGGTTCTACCTGGATATACATTTTTTTAATTCACAAAGTCATTGCTCATTCTGCAGATACATTAAAAAATATATTTTGTTCTAGTACTTTCAAATGTGACAATTTAAATAGTACCAGTTCCTAAAAACTAGAAAGTTTATAAGGTGGTTGAGAAACAATTACACCTATTATTTCCTGTGGAAAAAAAAATTAATGCTTAAGGCAAAGATGTGGGATATTAATCAGGGTGACGGGTCCACATGCCCGCACAATTTTCTGCCGCTTAGAAAAGGCCTCGAGGGATCCGGTTTAGCGGCTCTCCACTGCTTTCAGCCACATTAAGCTCCCCCCATCTCTCTCTGCTCCTTCCTGAGGCTTCCCAACGGCGGGGGTGGGGTGGGGGGACTAGGCATTCCTAAATGGCCCTCACCATGACATTTCTGTGCGGTGTCCCCGTCTCATCTTCCCTTGCCTTCTAACCTGGACCGAGTGTCTACACATTTCTGGTGCCTAGAATTCAGAATGCAGCTTTCCCATTGAGCCCATGGCGTGAAAATCAGGCAAGACTGGGTTTGCCCCTCTTTTTATCTCGTGGGCTCTTTTTCATTAACGGGGAAAGGGGGTTCATTGAGGGGGAAGCCTTTACAAAGCCTATAACCCTCTAGCAAATTCTTCGGTCTTTAAGTATTTTGTGTATATTACAGCTTCTTGCAAGATGCCTTCGATTCACAAGTACCAGGAATATCACAGAAATCCCTGTTTTTTCTTAGGTCAGACAGATCCGGGCACGAGCAGCTTGTCTTTGCTTTCACACTGTGATTCCCAGGGGCTGAGAACCGTCTCGGGCCAACAGCAGAAGATGGCAAAAAGGCGGCTTTGGGGACTGTGAAGTGTTACCTTGCAGAAAACCTTATCGATCAGCACCAATTTTTTTTTTTTTTCGTAACAAGCAAAAGATCAACGAAAATAGTTTTTCCTGATTCCAAATCCACATTTACTGTCACTTCAAACACATGTGCTAAAGGCATCAATTTGATTCTTTTAGGCTGTTAGGGTCTAGACGGAGACAAAGAAAGACACTATCACATGCCTGAGTCTTGTCACTTTGAAAGTGCAAGGACATTGTAAAATAAAATGTTCTCGTCAATAGGGAGCAGGGACACATTTCTTTTCTCATTGAAATTCACTTAAAAGGGGAATTCTGGGTGCTCCTGCACCCATTATCCATGTTTATCACCAACCAGGGGTTAAAAGGGACCGCTGGGCACATTCTCAGCTGAGCTGGGGTCTCAACAGACCCTTTATAAGAGAATTGCTGAGGTTGGGGATTCCTAGGAACCAGCCTCCTCTCTGTGCTGGCGTCCAGCTCTTTCTAGCACTGTAGATGGACTAATAAGAGGTGGACACCTCAACAGCCCCGAGGCTGGTATTGTAGCAGCTGAAGAAGAGAGCAGAGTGAGCTTTGCCGTGTGCTTGCCCAGAAGCTTGGGGAGGGGAGGGACTCCTGGTCAGATAAACCTCCTAATTCCAGTTAGTCTTCTGGTGGGTCTTGAAGGCCTTGGAGCTGTTGCTGAACCAGACCATCATAAAACAGGTAATGGCTTCATCGGCCACCGCTCCAAGAGCAGAAATAAAAGTCCGTGCCACTTCCGGGCCCCGACTCCTCCCTAGCCTTAGCCTTTCCCTCCACAGGGTTGAGAAGAGCACCTAGAGAAGTCTCAAGTTTTTTCAGGCTTTCTGAAAACAAAACAAATCAAAACAAAAACAGAATAATTACAGCAGACAAATTCAAGTATGCTGTGTTTACCACTGCACCTTGCTCAGGTGTTGTGTGGGGTCTTTTTAAACACCTAGGTCACAGCTCACCCCCACCTCTGAAAGGCAGTGAGCCCCCAGAAGAACAGTGTAATTCACATGGGAGTTGGAGGGTTCATGGGAAGAGAGGAACTCACCTTCCAGGCAGCTCGTGTCTCGCCGCCCAGGCCTCCTCTGGCCGGCGGGGCCGTGCCTCCCGGGTGCCCTGTGCTGCACGGGGTGGCCGTGGGCCCGAGCCCTGAGCTTCTGCAGGTTTTAGGCCTTGTCTCTCTCCCTTTATGGAATCCAGAGCTTTAAAGTAAACAGCTTTTTCTCTTTCTGATAAGTCACATTAAATTATTGATTTGGAAGGGGGGAGGAGGGCATGACCTTAGCCCCCTAAGTCATTGTCACCTTTGGTCAAGCACACTAAGCAAGACCGGAAAGCCCAGCGTCCGCCCTCTGTGATGGGGGTGCAGCACGGCCCGCCGGGCGGTGGAGCAGGCAGGTGCCCCTGATGAACACATCATTCCCCCTCAGAGGCCCAGGTGGAAACGTGTTTAACTCTTTCCTTACAGGAAGGCTGTGGTTTGCTACCTTGTCATCTCAGAGTTGCAGACCCAGAGAGCTCACCTGGTTGTGTAAGCACAGTGCATTCAGACACCCTTGGCTCACCCTACTTAAAGCTCTTGACCAATGTTTGGAAGCCGATCTCATTCTCCGCTTGCACTGGTTACTTCTGACGTCACTGCAAGCCGTTTGTTTGTTTATGCCGACAATTACTAAGCTCCTCCTTATCTGCTAAGCTCTGGTAACGCCGAGGTGCCAAGACAGACAGAGATTACAGCTCGGTGGGAAAGACACGTACACACTAAAGCTGTGACGTAAGCAACCATTGGCAGCGGCCTTTGGTCCTAGATGAAGTCTAAGAGCTGCTATTATGTTTAATGTCTCTGATTATTTCTTTTCCTCCTCAGGCCACTTTGTCACTTTCTTAAGCTTCAAAAGGAAGCTGTTGGTCACCCTCTGTAGTAATAGATACAGTCTAAAGTGAGGGCTGGTCATCCTGGTCACAGCTCTCGGTGGCCTAAGGAGTTGGGCAGCCTCAACCAGCAGGGACTGGCCCTCTGCCCTGCACTTGCTCTCAGTTATATTTCTTTTCAGGTGAAAGCAGAAAGCAAAATATGCTGTGGCTCTTTCTTCTTCTTTCCTAGGAGCTGCTGGCCGATCTCAAGGAGCGAGCCCGCGGAGTCAGGGTGCTGTTTGGTCCCTGCGTGCCTACGGGAGGTGGGAGGCCTCCGGTTGCCGCAGGCCTCCCGAGGTCTTCCTGCAAAGTGGCTGCTAGCGAAGGTCAGGGCTCCCAGGAAGGCAGAGGGATGTAGCCCTCCCCAGACCGGCACGCCCACGTGGTGAAAGCCCAAGTGTCCGTCGAGAAACGGGAAAAACGCTCCAGTGGGCCTGAGGGAGCAGCCCAGGCCCTGTGCCTTCAGCGTTCTTCACGAGACAGGGCGCCAATGTGATTTTTTTAAAGGTCATATCACTGGCACAGCCCGGGGTAACTTCCTTTGTACTTTTTAAGTTACTTCTTGGTTACTTCAGAATTACTGTTGGTTTTTCTACTTTAAAGTGAAGCAGATTGCCCAGAACCTGCATCCCCCTCCCCGCCATGTAGCTGTTCTTTACAAGGGCAGAACTAGCCCCCCCCCCCCACTTCTAGGCCCCCCAGCTCGGACAGCCAGGTCACTTTCAGCAGCCTCTCTCAGTTTTACCGAGACAATTTTCCCTTCTTTTGGAAAACTACCACGAAGACAAATGTTTAGCTTTCAGACGACTTCCTTTAAATTCCCAGCCATTGTATTTGCCAGGATCCTGAATGTCACAGAAAGGATCAGTCTCGTTCTATTTATAACCCTGCCAACCCCTACCTTGGCTGTCTTCAAATGACCCTTCCTGCCCAGGCTGCATGGCTCGGCTGGTTGGAGTGTCCTTCTGTGCACTGAAGGGGCTGCCCGTCTGATTCCTCATTGGGGCACATGTCTAGGTTGCGCAGGTCTGCTTCCCAGGTTTGGGTGCATGGCAGGCAACCAGTCAATGTTTCTCTCTCAGCGATGTTTCTTGCCCTCTCTCTCTCTTTCTCTCTCTCTCTCCCCTCTCTTCCTCTCTCTAAAAAAATCCATAGAAACATGTCCTTGGGTGAGGATAAAAAAAAAAAAAGGAATGTGAAAAAATAAATAAAATGATCTGTGTTTTATTATTATTATTATTATTTTATCACAAGGGCTGCATTCTTTTAAGATAAGACTTGAATCCTGCAAGGTCGAAGTTCAGCTTGGAACAGCTCAGTCCCTAATGATTGCGCTCAGAGACAGGCTGCACACTGGACTTTGCAAAGAGAGAAAAAGAAAGCTGGGTAACTTTCCACGGGTGCAGCTGGAAGCAGGCGCTGGCCCCCTGGGGGTGCCTGACTGCGTTTTTCCTCATCTTCCTGCCTGAGCTGGAGGCTTTCTGAAATGGGAAAGAAAAAGGTGGTCAGTTCCAATAAAAAATGACCAACTTTTGCCAGGAGGGATCCAGAATTCTGAGAGCTGGGAAGCCTGGGTCTTGTTGGAGATTCTTTGCCATTCAGATTTTTGCCTTTGGACATAACCCTTTGTATTTCTGAGTTTTTAGGTTCTTCTCTGTGCAGCAAAGCTGAAAATGCTTGCTTGTCATTTGCTCTGACACTAGATGACATAGGTCATGAAGTCATTTTTACTAACAAATAGAAACAAAGATGCACTCAGAAAAATTACGAAGGTCATGAGCTATATTGACTAATTGATTATTCATTGGGGTAGTGATGGAAGAGACCAAGGGAGTCAAATTTAGCCCATGAGGGACAGGGCTGAGCAGGGCGGGTGGGGGACTGGAGGGAGGCTGAACAGCCGCGGCTTCAGATGTGCTCTCAAGAGAATCAAAATCACCTTCAAACCAATGTCCTGAACCAGGGCCAAGTGCAAACAGCATGTTGACAGGGGGGTCCTAGTTTTGTCACAGTAGTCACACACACGAGTCACTTTCTCCCACTAAAGTTCCCGGCTCTTATTGGTGGAACACTGGCTCAAAATGCCGGTTGGCACGGGGGGCAGTGGCCTGAGTGCGGGGACAAGAGGGGTGTCATCACATGGATGTGTGGGCACCTTCGGCACGGAGGCCAGTGAAGAAAGTCGCAGATGATGTACTTCTCCCCAAACCCCTTCTGCACACTCCCCCGAAAAGTGAGAGTTTCCTACTCAGCCTGCCTACCGACACCGGAGCTAAAGTAACAGGAGTTCCCTAAGAGCATCTGATGTTTAGCTCATTCTCAAATTTCTCAATTATCTCCAAAATCTTTGAGAGTTTTTCTTTTGTTTTATTTATTTATTTATTTATTTATTTTAAAGGAGAGTTTTTAAAAAAAGATTTTATTTATTTACTTTTAGACAGAGGGGAAGGGAAGGGTAAAGAGAGGGAGAGAAACATCAATGTGTGGTTGCCTCTCGCACACCCCCCACCAGGGACCTGGCCTGCAACCCAGGTATGTGCCCGGACTGGGAATCAAACCAGCAGCCTCTTGGTTCACAGGCCACTGAGCCACACCAGTCAGGGCTTCTTTTGTTCTTTAAAAAAACAAACAAACAAACAAAACTATGACCAGTCAAGATTAATGCCTTGCATTTTGTTCTTTCCTCATTTTTCAAATGACAAAATTAGCCTGCATGCTTTTCTAGCACTCTGTCAGAATGCCGTATTTCTGTCATAGTTTTTCCAGAGACTGGCCTCTCCTCAGGACTTCTAAGGAGAGAAGGCCTAGAGTTCAGACCCTTTACTCCTTCTGCCTGGCTTCCCACCCCCTTCTGAAGAGGAATAAAAACTCTCTGAGAAAATCTTTTTTAAAAATCGAACAAGAATCTCCAGTGAATCCTCATTAATTCATTTCTTCATTCAAAAAATATTTGTTGAGCCCTGGCAGGTGTGGCTCAGTGGATTGAGTGCCGACCTGTGAACCAAAGGGTCGCCGGCTGATTCCTAGTCGGGGCACATGCCTGGGTTGCGGGCCAGGTCCCCAGCTGGGGCTGCGCAAGAGGCAACCACACACTGGTATTTCTCTCCTTCTCTTTCTCCTTTCCTTACCCTCTCTCTAAAACTAACTAAATAAAATATTTTAAAAAATATTTGTTGAAGGCCACAATGTACTCAGAGATATTCTGTACAGCAGGTAAACAATGACAAAACCCGACCCACCAACCAATTGACCAACCAACACAGACTGAAATGCCTTCACTCACAAAACTGACGCCTAGCAGGAGGCAAGCAATAAGCAATAGGAATAAGGAAGGCAGAGAAGGGCAAGAACGTAAAACAGAGTGATAGGCAGGGCCCCACCGAGGTGGGGTTTGAGCAGAAGGAGGTTAAAAGTGACCAGGAGGCTACCAGGAGGAAGAGCCCCGTAGTATCAACCCTTCTGTCTCTCAGTGGGTCCAGCGTCAGGCTGAGAAGTTCAAGTGCAAATCCCGCGATGAGTCCTCTTATGCAGCGCGGCTTTTGTGCTCACCCCTGAGTCGTCTTCCACAGACCCCACTGAGATGGAGAGTTCTCCAAGGAACCCCCTTTTTAAATGAACTTAATTTATATACTTTCCATCCTGGCTGCAGCTGCTTTGTAGGCAGAAAATGGCATCAGCAGGGAGTTTGTCCTCTAGTCCAGGAGCGCAGGCTCCCGCACGCACGGCGCCAGCGGCCAGGCCAGTCCTTTGATCAGTGGTCTCAGTGTCACACCTGTACCCCTGGGGAGTGTCCTGCAGACAGTGGAGGAAGGCGGGTAGCGCTCTGTCTGCTTGGGAGAAAGGGGAGGGGGGAGACAGGCCCAAGGAGCCCCCCAGAACAAAGGCTGTGGGATTAGAAAGGAGAGGACAGACAGCAGCCGGGGTCTTTCTTCAGAGAACTGAGCTCTGTTCTGAGGAGTGGTTAAGAGCAGGAGAGCCAGAGAACCTGAAGTTTGAAACCTATTTCTGCCCTTTCCTGGCTGGGTGTGCTTGAGCCTACATTTCCTCACCTGTAAAGAGCATAAAATACTATTACTTTCCCAGGCTAAGGTGAAGATTACATGAGATGATGCATATAGAAGACTTCATACGGTAGCTGACATGTAAGTGCTCAGTAAATACTGTTATTACTATTATCAGGCAGGCATGACAAGGGGGGATTTGTGGGGGGGACTCTCAACTAGTTATTGGGGGAAACACAAAATAGTTCAGCACCGGGAGCCCAGAGGCCTCTCCCGGAAGGGGTCCCTCCATCTCTGCGGCTGGGACTATACACACCAGTCGCTGCAAATCCCTTCCTCGCTTTGCTAGGGCAGAAGGACCCTTGGGTTCAGAGGGCAAATCAGGGCATTGGCCTGAGCCCCAAGGATTTCCCTCTGCCCGAGTCTTGTAAATGACCAGGACAAGCTTCAGTTAACAGATAAAATGCTAGTCATGCGGTGGGGCCATGCCCATTTGTACCCGCTCCCGCACAACCATCCCCTCTCCTGTTGTTGGGATGGCTGCGTTGGCCCTCCAGAGGGACAGCGGAGGAGTCCCAGGCGCCATGTGGAGCCTTCTCAGTCTCTCCCTGCCTTTGGCTTAGCTTCCGGCACCCCATCCCGGATGGATTGGAAGTCGGAGGACAAACAGGCAGCTGTGCGTCTGAGGCTGGGCTGGGCCCTCCTTCCTAGCTCGGGCCCAGCCTGCGTAACCGACTCGGGAACAAATTAGTTGTCTTCAGTTGCTTTACTTGGCCTGTGACATGCAATCCCAGGTTTGTGCTGCTGTGGTCTCCCCTCAGAGTCACCTGCGCACTCCCCATTCGCCCCCTCCCCCCACATACAGAGCCTGGTGCACACAGGCAGGCTGTCGGGAAAGACCCCAACTACCCCCAGAATGTTTCAGCAGCAGGTGCTGCTGAGAAGACCAACGACAACTGGGGAAGTCCTTGCCTCTGAAAGCTTTAGGAAAAGCATCCAAATAGACTCTTCCTTTTAACAGCAGAATTTTAATTAGAACCGAGTTTACGGGATATCTTCTTTAGTCCAGGTTGTGCAAAGGGCATTTGAAAGTAATTAATAACCCAGAGTTTGGAGCCAGGAGGAAAAACCAATTGAACTAACCTCACGTCTACTGGCTATTTTGGCTGAATTTGTGAGTATTGGGAAATCCCAGCCAGGACGGTGGAGAGGAAGATCAACCCTCAGCATTCAGTTACAGCTCTGATGTCCCGCGGGGACTGAGGAGAGAGAGGCTGGAGGGCTGCCTACGGCAGCTTCCAGCTCTTTAAAACGGATGCAAATGCCTGTCATTTGGGGGCAGGGAATGCACTCTTCAGCAGCACACAAAGCTTAAAATCAAGAATGTTTAACATGACATGATTGAAACAATAAAGTCAAACAAGGACAGAAAAAAAGAAGAAATGGAAAAATATTAGCATTACAGTCATTTTTTTCTGTTTACAAATTACTCACGTAAGTCAAGATTGAGGAATTAAAGATGAAACTCAGGAAAGGACATAAACATGGTGTTTACAGAAAAATCAGCACATGACAACGTGATTAACTGCACTCCGGATGATGAAATGTGGTGAGAGAGCAGTTCTCAGTGAGCAGAGAGGTGAAAGTTCAAACGCTGCTCAATATCCAGTATTGACTGTGCTTTGCACATCAGTCCCTCTCAAGCCCTGTTTCCAGAAGTGTTAATGGTCTCCTTTTGGGGGGATAATCTGACAATATCTATCAAAATTGGAAGTCCATCCCTCTTAGCGCAATGACTAATTCTGTTACTTGGAATTTTCTGTGTAGATATACTCACATAAAGTATAGCAAGATGCGCATATAAAACTATTCATTGCAACACAGTTTGTAACAGCAAAAAAACTAAAACAAACTACATATCTGTATGGTAGACTGGTTAAAAAATAACACAGCCATTCAATGTCATATTATGCAGACATTTAAACAGAAAAAAAACAAAAGGCCAGAAATTTGGGGTAAGAAAGATGATTAATCTCATGTCTCCTGAGTCCAAAATACGTAGGAATACATTTGGTATAAATAAAAAGGATATGAATAAATACTATGAGCATTTGTGTAGGTATTTATTTGATGGTAATAGCATACTTTTCTTTTTCATCCTTGGAGGCTACAAAGAGCATAATTGATGGTGGTCCCTTGGGGAGTGATTAGTGGTGGAGAGGAGGGCGTGGGGGCTTCATGTTTAGGGTTTTCCCTTGCTGTCCTGTCATAGCTTGGAGGCAGGATCAGAAGCAGAGCTCCAAGGCTGCTGAACCCGGCAACGGATGCAGGAAGACATGATCTCTCCTTCAAAAGCTAAGAAGAGGTACAGTGAGACATCAAAGGACAGACGAAGCCAGGCTGGCTTGACGTTGAAGGTCACGGTGAAGCTGCAAGGCCAAAAGATGTGACCTCCGTTGACAGCAGAGGGCTTTGACACGCGGCAGTCCAGCAGCTAGGGAGGCTGGAGCTCAGGACGCTTTAACTTGGTGCTAGAAGGGCGGCAGAGAGCTCAGAGTGCTTGCAGCTCTGGTGTCTGGGGTGCCGGGTAGCTATGATGAGGGCCCTGGCCTGCTAGTGGAGTCACGGTTCCCTGCTTCCCTCCAGGAATCCAGGTTTGGCCTGAGCTCTGCAGGAGGGATTGGAATTAGGTAGGCAAAGGGATGGGGCTGCAAACATACCAGGTAGAGGGAACAGCACGTGTGAAGGTCTGAGACAGGGAAGGGAAGGCGAGCCCCTGTGGTTGGAGCAGATACAGAATGGGGGAAGGTGCATGATGATAAGCTGCAAGGTAGGCAGGGCGCTCTCCTGCGGGACTTTGGGTTCCCTCTTTATCCCACATGGGAAGATGGGAACCCCTGTCACGGGAGCTCCGGGCTCCATGAGACGCCGTCTGCAGCTGCCATTCCCGTCTGTGCTCCAGGCCTCCTGCTACTCCCAGGAATTGGAGGACACATGATGTCGATTAGTTCCACGCATCAGCGTTAGACTTTGACATTGGCCAGTCACTAGAGGAAGAACTGTTGTGTTCTGGGGAAATTCATTGACTTTCTAGATACCGACTGCAATGTCATTCCCCACTTCTCGACATCATTCTTGCTTTCCATTAATGTTTAGGGACAGGACCATCTCTTAGAAAAGCTGTGAATTAGGAGAAGCCGAGGCCCTGGGCCTTTTTGAGGTTTTCTTCTGCCTTAAGAACCTCATCCCTTATACACTTCATACGGGGGAAGGGGGTGCCCCAGACAGGTTGTAAATCCTGGGGACCCACACAGGCACGAAACCTTGGAATACATGTGGGTACTATTGTGATTGATGAAACAGAAATTTATTTAAAGAAAAAAAATTTATTTAAATATTCTGAATTTAATATAGGTTTTGGTCATTATGCATTTCCTTAATAGATCTTAGAAATTTAAACTGCTCTTGTGTAGGGGGGTGTTGATGAATTTTTTTTTTTACAAAGGGGTCATTATGCTTGAGAACTACTAGTCTAGGGCAGAGATCTGGCACAGGAGGCTGATGTGTCATTAACTCAGTAAATAGTTATTGCAGGCCTACTACGTGCAAGGCACCGTTCCCAGGCCTGGAGATACTCATGAATGAATAGACGCAGCTTCTGCCCTCAAAAAGGTACAGTCTGGTGGGAGCAGTTCCCAGCAAACAGGCAGTTCGTGGCTGGAACACTGGGAAGAGCTGATTTTAGGTGCAGATAAGTGGTTTTAGGGTCAGAATGTTACTCCTTCCTCAGGGACACATATTTTGAAAGAGGCATCTCTGGAGGAGTGAATGCAAACACAAAGAATTGAATTTCTATTGGTGAGATTTCAGGAAATATTTGGGCAGACGGCAGTCAACCGTTTAAATAGATTGATTGGAAGACAAATGATAACCTTTGCTAAAGTTATGAAATACTATTCACAGTGTGCATGTTAAAAACCAGTATCATCACTATGTTAACAGCTTTTAAAGTCTGATACCAATTTACAGGCTGTGTTTGTGTGAAGGACTCTGTTTTCAAATAGTTAAAAATGCATGTCTGATAATTATTGTATCCTTATACTATTAGAATATCGGAATAGTATTTACTGAGTCTGGAAAGATGCTTTACTTTTTTAGAGAGAAGGGAAGGGAGGGAGAAAGAGAAGGAGGGAAACATCGATGCATAAATCAGTTGCCTCTTGTATGCTCCCAACCAGCGACCTCGCCTACAACCCAGCCTGCAACCCACACATGTGCCAGGAGTCGAACCTATGACCTGTCAGTTTACAGGATGACGTCCAACCCACTGAGCCACCCCAGTCAGGGCTGATTTGCTGGCTATTAGCACCAGTTGTTGGAATTCGGGCCTGACCCACAGCAGAGAAAGTATAATGATAATATTTCCAATAATAGAAATAGAACCCAAAATATTACAAAATGAAAAAGAATTTGGGACCCAGCTGCCCAGCCAGAGATGGCACGTGGGGATGAGCCATTACCTAGAGATGGTGGAGAAACACGCGGCGTGGGGTCAGCAGACAGGTTAGCTGTTATTAGTGCAAGGGGTTATTGGCCAAAGTGGCTAGAAAGGAAGGGAGACATGGAGAAAAGGCCAGAAGAGTTAGCACCCAAGGATCATGTCCTTACTTTCTTAGACTATCCATATTTTTAAAAAAATATTGAGATCAGTCTGAAGAGCATCCTCCCTGATCAATCTGACTTCAACTGTACTTTGTTGTTATTGATCATCACTTTGGAAGGTACTCACAACACTCCCATTGGGGACTCTGCTGCCAAGGCATGTGCTCTGGAGAGAGGGTGATTGGGATGCCGCCAAGCTGGGTGTGTTTGGGAAATGAGAAGAGCTTCCAGACCTTCCACAGCCCTCCTGTGCCTGTATTCACCAGCTGGGTTGGTGTCACAGCAAACTTGAAAGGGAAGGACAGTGTTTCAACCATTCATCATAAGGCAGAAAGATCAATTTCCATGAAATTCGTGCAACCTTCTAATGGGGCATCCCAGATCAGTGAGATCGGCGCTGGAAGATGGAGTCCTCCCATGTGCTTGGCCTCGGTTTTCTCACTGGGAAAACTAAGCCTGGTGGACACAACCCCCTTGAGGCTCTGACTCTGGTGGGGCTTTCTGACCCAGTTGCTCTTTAGCAAGTATATTTCATTTCCGGCCCTTTGCCTCATGGCTTCCTTCTCTCCCCTTCTCCTCCCATGAACGTCGGTCACGTGGGTGGCTGTGCGTCCCAGCCCCGGTGGGCAGGGAGGGTTTACCACAGAGAAGACGGCGGTGCACCAGGGTCAGTGGAGCCCTGCAGGGAAGACAGAGCGTATCATCTCTTCATGTCCCCGGGAGAGGCCGACAGCGTAACGCGGGGAAGGGCAAGTGGGCCTTTCTGGCCCCTGACACCTCACACAGGTATCTACACCCCTACCTGTGGGGTGAACTTTGGTAGAAAATTTCCTGGTGCTGCCCAAGGATGACAGCTAGCCTCATTCCCCCAAAGCTAAAGAGAGCTTATCTTCCACTGATCAGAGACTGTTACTGGAGGCTTCCGTTAATCAAACCACCTTTGCTGGGGCCAGCGAGGGGAAGGTGGGCAAAGATGGAGCCCTTCTCTCTCAGAGGCACAGTCTTGTCGGAGAAACCAGATCCCTCCTGGCAGAGTGGGAACCAAGGATTACTGCCCCGTGTGTGCTGTGTGCCGGGCAACCAAGAGGCCACCTCGGCAGGAGGATCAGTACACCTCCTGGTCAATGGCCTTTGAGCACTTGGGATTCGGCCACAAGCTTGAGCTTGACTTCCCCTTGAAGAGATGCAGAGATATCTCAGCACCAACCTCAACCCTTTCTTGTGGGTTATGGGGGTGTAGCTGTGGGCTCTTCCCTGGCCAGACTGAGTGGTGGGTGGCGCTGGTTTCCAGGACTCAAATCCCTTATGGCAGCGTGACTTCCCCTGGGGGACCACCTGCCCCCACGGGACAACACGCAGGGCCTAACCATCCCATGCTGGTGACCTCCTTTTCTCTTGCCCTGTCGAAATTCAGTAGCTTTAACTAGCATTGGCAAGAGCTCAGGAGCAAAGTCCTCCCATCTATGGGTCGGTGGGGTGCAGATCAGAACCAGGCACAGGCCGTTCGGTACCGCCTATCCAAATTATAGGTGCCCTGTCTTTCAATACACGGTTCCACTTTCAGGAGTTTGCCCAACCAAGGTGTGCAAAATTGCAGTGTTGCTTACATAGCAAAAGATTAGAAGCACACCGAATATCTATTGGAAAGGCCCTGGTCGGATAACGAAGTATATTCTATAGAGGGAAACATCTGAAGCCATTAAAATAATGTGGAAAATTTTTTTAGCACACCAGTGAGACAACCTCCAAGATCTCTTCTTTCAGAACGCTGAGAACACTCTCCAGGTTTTCCTAGGTGAACCAAGCAGGGCACCCGGCCACACATATAACCTATTTGCATTTCAATAAAAGTGGGAGGAAAAGGACCTAAGTGCATTATGTCCTCACTTGTCTGGAAGGACAGCCGGGACAACGCCCACAGCGGTCGCCCCGAGATTCCTAGACGGCTGCCCTGGGCTCTGGGCGGCACAGATCTCCGAGCTAACGCTTCGTGTCCAGGGGCTCCCGGTAAGGTTCCGACATCTTGGCTGAGAGCGTGGCTCATTAATCCAGGCATTGATCACGGCGTGATCATTGATCACGGTCGCAGCAAGTCTGGCAAGGCCTCTTACACTCACCCACCACTCACCCACCGGAGTTGGGGTTACATTAACGAGTTATGTTAACATTGCACTAGTAGAAGGGGGTGCGCAACCGTTGTTCGGAGGGTAGATTTAGGCAATGCTCGTGAAGGTGAAGCCCACCCAGTGGCATCAGCAAACTCAGCTGTGGTTGTACTTTTAGTATGCCCTTCAGGGCCCCTGCATGGAAGGAAGAATCTCACTCATAAAAAATGATTGAGTTGGTGCCCCTCTGCCACCGCCTGGCTGTGTGACGTGACTCAGGCACCCTCCTGACTCAAGTGCCCCCGTCTTTTAAGTGGGGCTGGGCATAGCCCCTCCTTCAGTGGCTGCGATGTTTACATGAGGCTGCGTACCACCAAGTGATTTATATGTGAGCGTGAGAGCGAAACCCATGCCCCCAGTTTGGGATACGATTGTTCCCCCAGTGCCTCCTCTGTTTTTACGGATATTAAATCGCCAGCAGCTTCCACTGCAAGCTGCCTCTCATCCTCTTGAGAAGCCAGTGACGGGTGATCAGCAAATTTATTTTCGTGAAAGTCACACGTGGTTTTCCCTTTGCTGGCCCCAGCGCCCCTTGTTCTCGGTCTGCACCCACGTTGGTGCTTCCCCTCTCCTCAGTGCTGTCTTCGTTGCTTCTGCTACATGGATGGGGAAGCACGTGTCTTGGGTGAGGAGACAGCCTGACGTGCCCTCGGGCAGCGCGAGTGAATGAAGAGGCTGAGGGCCCTGCATGCCTGTGTCGGTAGGGCCGAGGACCTGCGGGGTGTAGGCGCTGTGTCTGGGAAGAAGAGGACAGCCCTGCCGTCCCAGTTCCTCGGGCCTCATGAGGTACCGAGAAGACTCACCGGAGCTTTTTCTGACCTTCAAGGTAAAGGCGACAGGCACAGGCCTGAGGAGTACCTACAGCGGGGCTTGGGGGCTTGGCCCCAGTCTGGACCCACAGGAGACAAGGCACCCAGTGACAGAGGACCTGGGGTGAAACTGACCGCCACTCCCATGCAAGTCTCGTTCGTGCACCACCTACTCAGAGACCTCGAGGGTCCCCACATGGGAACAGAGTTCAGGGACCCCTTGCTGCTGATGGCCGCCCGCAAATGAGAAGACTGGCCGTCTGGCTTCTCCCCGGGGCCCCATCTCAGAGGAGGGAGGAAGAGGAGAGACCTCAGGCCCAGGCAACGCTGGCTGGGCAGGCTCAGGGCAGGCTCAGGGCAGGCTCAGGGCAGGCTCAGGGCAGGCTCAGGGTAGGCTGCACCTCCTCTGCTGTCAGAATACATGAATCTTACTGCTGCTAATAAACCAGTGAAGGAGCTGACTTGGCTCTGAGGCCCACCGAGCCCACCCGAGCATCCCTCGTGCTTGCATGCGAGTTCGGACGCCGTTCAGTCTCCAGCCTCAGCGGCAGAGCCTGCCCGGGAACCTTTAGAAAACCCACCTCCTTGCCACGTGCGACAACATGACTGTAGCAGACGAGACGTCGTGCTCGGGTATTTTTAGTCTCTCTTGTAGGCGCATGAGTCATTGGAATGACAGGCTGCATTCAGGGGAGAGCAAGGAACTTTCCAGAACCCTGTTCCTTTGTGAATTTATTTTGTACCTTGGATGCTTGTGAAGCCTCTCTGTGAAGTTGCAGGAAGCTGCCTTTTCTGAGAGCATGTCACACATTTCCTGCGTCAGCGACACAGAACTGCAGCCGGCCCACGGTGGGCTCCTGACTCAGGTCCCTTTAAGGAGAAAGCAGTTTCCACCGACCTGGTGCTGCGGGCTCTGCCCAGTGCACGTTGGAAACTCCGGCCACTTTCCCAGCCTGTTGGTTTCTTTCCCTTTACAGCTGCTTGTGGCGGGAAGTCACTCTTTTTACTTTAGCAGCCTCAGAGCCCGGAGGCTTTTTGCTGGGAGGCTGAGCTGGCCTGCTTTTGCACAGGGGACAGGAGAGGAAGGGTGACAGTTGTGACAGTGCTCAGACACCTCCATTCTTCCCTCTGCAGCCAGGGACAGGCTCCGAGGAGCCACATCAGGATGAATTGGGGCCCAGGACTCCCCGAAAGCTGTGCTCCTGAGTGGACTTCTCAGCTATGGCCACATAATTAGATCCATTTGCAGAGGTTTTTCAACTGCAGATGGCTGGAGCTCCGTCCCCAGGATCGAGATTTAATTGACTGGGCCTGAAGGGACACCGGTGCCATTTTCTGAAGTGAAGAGGGAGCAGGGAGGGAGAAGCCACAAAGGGTTCTTATGGGAGCCCCTTGAAGGAAGGGACAGGTCCTTAGCAGTGGTTTTTCTCCAGCTTCTGCCCGTCACCTGGCTCATAGAAGATGCTCCCGAAAAAATAAATAAAAGGCTGGGGATGATTGGGAAGATGAACTGGAAAGTTCTGAAGAAAATTGCTACGAGGCCAAATAAGAGGGTGGAAAAATCCACCCAACGGGGGCGGGGTGAGTGGGCTGAGGTACCCCCGCTGTTTGCTAACTGGGTAATTTGAGCAGGAAACCTCCCCTCTCCAAGCCTTAGTTTCCTCATCTGGAAAGCAAGGGGTTTGGAGCAATAATTTTTCTAATGTTCCCTCTCAGTCTTTAAAATTCTCCCGGTAGACGGTTGCTATGCCTACCCCTGGCACTTGGCCGTTTTTCTCCCTCATGTGTGATATCCGTTTGCTCGGAACTGGTCTTAGCCGGAGGGCAGTTGTCCTCCAGCAGGACACTGGGGCCACCAGAACAGGGTGTTCGGTGATGGTTGGTGCAGCGAGAACAGACACCCAGTGTAAGGGGACCAGCAGAAGTTTCCACAGCATTCCCTCTGCCCAGGACCGTTCTGTGGTGGGTAGATGGGGTGGGGAGAAAGTCCGTGCAGCCTGGGGGCACTTTCTTCCGACTACGGCTGCAGGTGTGCTGACCGAAGCCAGCGGCCCAGACTTGGAGTCAGCGCTGACTTCTCCCCTGACCCAGCTCTGCCCAGAGTTGCCCAACTCTCTTCAAACACCGTGGAACAGCAGTTTGTGTGGAGATGAAGACAAGCTCTCCCTGTTGACTTTATTTCCAAACCCTGCCTTTTGGAATTGACACAGAACAGGGCAAACTGCTGGCCAGGCTTGACCATCCGGTCAGCGGACCCCAACCGCGTCCCTGCTCCATCTCCTCAAACAGAGGCTATTGAAAGAGATCTCAGCAACACAGATAAAAAGTAAAGCAACATGCGCTTTGGACCCCAAGGCCAACAGGCTTATCACAAATGGGTCAACTCCCTTCTGTGGCTTCCAGACCCTGGGGGAGCGGAGACCAAATCCCCCTGCACGGGTCCCCATGGATGGGGGCACAGGGCGCGAGGGCACCTTCAGGGGCACCCTCTTAGCACTCCAGGTACCCAAAGCAGCAGGTTTGCCGTGGCTGCAGGTGGAGGGGAGCTCTAGTTTGGGAGGCAGGCGCTAACCCAATGCAAAGGCCACATTTGCGTTCAAAGTACCCATGCTGAAAACAGATCATCTGGTCTACCTCTGACAAGCTTTGTGACTTCAAATGAGTTTTTAAAATCCTCTCTGTGCCTTGATTTCCCCATCTGCAAAGTGGGAATAATAACGTGCCCATCTCATGCATTAAATTCGGTGCCCTGATTCAGTGGTTCTCAAACTTCAGCTCGAATGAGAATCTCTTGCAGAACTTGTTTAAATGGGGCTCGTAGGGCTTCACTTCCTGAGAAGCTTTAGGTGAGGGCCCGGGGTTCCTGGTTTTCATCACGGGTCCCCAGGAGAATCTGACGTGAGTGGTCAGCACTGCCTGGTCCCTGCGGCGCCTATGGGGCCCAGCGGGGCAGCCGTTTCCTGCTTCCCCTGGGCTGGCTCTGTTCCCCCGGGCTGCTGGGATCCTTGCCGATGGCTTGTCTGTGGTGTGCTGGCAGGTGCTCGCTCTTCCTGCCCTTACGAGTGTCAGCTCACGAGACGGCTCCTCCAGGAAAAATTCTTTACCTGACTTTTAGACAGACCAGGACCCTGGGTAGGGACACACGCCTTTAGCTATTATTCCCAAGTCCATTTTTAAAATAGATGTGAAGCAATCTCATCGGGGGCAGAACACCTCATCTGGTAGTAAAAATCTAACCTGAACTGATATGTTATTTGTAGTCTCTCTGTATTCACTTGGCGTGAATATGAAGATGCTTTGCTGTAGAAATGTTAATGGGTTTTGATGACAGTGTGCTTCCCAGACTCTACTGGCAGCGTGACACAAGTTTTGGGACATGTAACATAGTACTTTCTAAAGTGCAATCAACAACAACAACAAAATCTGCATTCCAAAATGCACACACCCGGTCCCAGGAGCTGCGGACGGCGGGTCTGCAGCTCACTTTGCTCCATTATCGGTCTCTCCTCTGCCTTGCCACTAAGCAGGAATCCGAGGGTCAAAGGCCTGCTTTTCATTTTGCATCCTCAGCATCTAGCTCAAGGCTTGGTGCAAAGAGAAATCAATTTGTGTTTCTTGAACGAATGAATGTTTTCTTACAGAGGAAACTGTACCTCCCTTTCTTACTCCATGTGCCCTTCCCCGGCACGCCGTGCCATCCATGGTAGGGTATGTAAAATTAATTTCCTATGCATTTTGGTGCCTCCCCCTTGGGACCAGGCCTGCAATTGGCTAGGCTGTCCCCAAACTGGGTGAGAAGGGACTGTGAAGCTTATGCTTCAAGCAGCTAAATTCTTCCCCTCTTCCTTCGAGTAGGGTTTTGAAAAGGAGGGGCATTGGAAGGTCTTTCATAAAAGGAATGTCCAAAGTTTGGAGGATGGGTTGAAGCCTTCATCCCTGAGATCCTCCTTCCCTTCTCCTTCCCTAAGATAAGACTATGCCCATGATATCTAAAGGCAGGGGAGTGGGAGTGCTGGACCCTTCTCTCCCCAGCTTGATAAAGGCAAGGACTCCAGGGCAGGAAGCTGGGGAAGACACCTGGACAGCTCCCAGCCCAACTGAGCTCTTAGAAGAGGAGGGGGGACAAGACGCAGAACAGAGTTGTGAGGGATGGAGCTCCCAATGTGCGTGATTAAGGAGCCTCCAGGCTCTGGGGATGCATCGTGACAATGAGAGAGAAGAGTTGCATTATAGGTAGACAGGAACCCATGATTATTAGATAACTCAAATCAAATACTGTACTAATCCGAGTTGCTTACTACCATGTGTGGAGGTTGCAGACTCAAATGCCTACGTGGGCCAGGCAGATAATGGGTGAAGTGGGCCACATGTGAGACAGTAGGGAGTGGAGGGGAGTGTGGCAAACTGGAAAGTCTTTGCCTCATCTGATAGGACATTCTCTATTCAGCTCCTGTTGATTGATTCTGGGTCTTCTCAATTTTCAAGAGAAATTGGGAAACTTGACTTTTAGGTGAAGTTTTCTTATTAAAAAGTTCTAGGAAGGCCAAATAAAGTTGCCGGGCCATCAAGTTATGGCCCGCCAATCACCATTTGGCAACTTTTGTTTTCAGACATCCTGGGTGCTGCCCCCTTTATAATCTGAGGGAAGTCAACTTGTAAGTTCCTGAAGGTTCCCCATCATTCCGAGCTGGGACCATCCCAAGAGGAAGTTCGCCTCCTGCACGGACCACCTCCTGTTCCAAACACAAAGGCCTCTTCCCCGGCCCCTGGACAGCACCTAACGGAGATCGCTGAGCAGCCACCAGAAGCCATGTGCCAGGTGCCTCTTCTCAGACAGCCACATGCGGCTCAGATGTCTCAAGGCCTCCAAGGAGAGGGCTGCCTTGTGAGAACTGAACTGTTGCTGATAATGAGAGGCTTGAAAATTGCCTGAAAGAATGAGAAGCAGAAGCAGTGTGTTCACTTGCTACTTTTTAGGCAACCAGGGGAGTTTGCAGGCGCCAGAACACTCAGGCCAAGGCAGCATGACTGTTTTCTGCAGTTTGGTTCTTTTGTGGTCCCCTTGAGCTCTCACCAGAGGCCTCACATGACTGCCTTACAGTCACCTGGTCCCTCGGCAGGGTCAGGAGGCAGAAGGCGCTGATCTGCCTGGCTGATGTTCGATTATCATTCAGGAGAGAACAGAGGCAGGAGCCAGCAAGGATCCTCAAAACTGGAATCCGCAGACGAGCTCCAAGCTCACTGTAAACAGCAGTTTCCCGACCCACTGCTCACGTGCCTCTCCCGTCCCATTTAATCCAGCATCATTGAGCTTCCCCAGCACAGAGCATCGAGGAGAGCCTAGGCTTGCAGGCTGCCCGTGGTGATGTACAGGAAGGAACAGTTATACAAATACCCACTACAAGAGGTAGAAAGGGGCAAAGTGCTAGAGGTTCAGAGGAGGGATGGAACCTCACTTGGGGGGAGGGAACCAGGAAAGGCTTCCTGGATGAGGTGACATTGGAGATGGACTCTGATTTGGGGGGTAGATTTGGACACATGGGATGTTTACTCCTGGTACAGAGAACAGTGTGAGCCAAGGCAAGATGGAGCACAAGGGGGGCGATGGGGGTGGGAGGGTCAATTTGAGTGACATGAGGCTTGGAGGGGCAGTGAGTCGGGACCCTCATGGTGAATGGCCGAGAGTGCCTGGCTGAGGAGTTGGGATTGTCATCGGTGGACACTGACAGCCTTTGAGGATTTCTGCAGGGGAATTTGGCATTTCGAGTGGGGCTGCAGTTGAAGCTGCATGCAAACCAGGTTGGGACTTGGGAGAGGAGAGAGAGGGGTGTGCAGCCAGGTGGTATTACCGTAACTTGGGCGGAAGTTACCAAGGCAGTGAGGTGGAGGGGTGGTGGGACCTGAGATGAGAGTCCGGATGCCCAGGCTGGCAAGGCTGCTTCTGCTGTCCACACCCCACCTCCTTCTCCCTGAGCTCACACCGGGCAGGCCTTGGCCCCCACAGTTCCACCAAGACGTCCCCTAGTGAGATCACCAACGACCGGCTTGTTGCCAGTTCCT
The DNA here is from genome assembly GCA_004027475.1 of Anoura caudifer. NCBI lineage: Eukaryota > Metazoa > Chordata > Mammalia > Chiroptera > Phyllostomidae > Anoura > Anoura caudifer. The sequence goes on along the minus strand of PVKU01000739.1, from coordinate 370,384 downwards.
GTGGTCGCTTCTCAGTCCTCGCCTTGCAGACCTGCCCACAGTATTTGACACACATGGTCTCCCCGCCTTCATAATACATAAATAAGCTCTCCCCTCCCAGGCTCGGGGACACCACTGGCTCCTGGTTGTCCTCCCGCCTCTCTGGCTATTCCTCCTTTCCTGATTGGTTCACCTTCCAGCCCTTGGAAATCTCGTAGCTCCCAGTTCCACTGACATGCTGATGGCACTTGAGTTGCTATCTGCAGCCCAGACTTCTCCCTGGGCTTCTGCGTTCAAATTTCTACTTGACCTCTTCACTTGGATGTCTAACGGATGACTCAGTGTCAAAGGGCCTTGACTTTATTTCCCAGTTCTGCTCCGGTCCTTTGTATTCGCTGTTCCTCTGTCCCAGATGCTATTCCCCAAGTAGCCACTTGTGCACTTACTTCCTTGAGATCTCCCCCTGGCTCATTCTATCTAGATTCCCACGCTCCCACACCACCCTGTGTCCATTTGCTTTCTTTCCTTGGCTTCATTAACATTTAATGTAACATACATTTTACTCCTTTATGTGCTTGTTGTTTGTTTGCCTCCATTGGAATGTCTATTTCCTGATGGAAAGGGTTTTTGTTTGGTTTTAATTGCTATTTTCCCAGCCCCTACAAGTGTGTGGTACATGAAAGCTACTCACAGTAACTTTGTTGAGTGAAAGAGCACATGAGTGACAGATGACTGAATTTCATCCTTACTCGGACTTGAGGTGCAAAGCCATGCGAAAGGTCAAAGGCGAAGGCGCTATGTGAATGCCTGGAAAATGCCAGGGTACAGGTCTCAGAAATGTAGAAACCAGGAGGAGACGTTTGAAGGTAGTGTGAGTTTAGATTGGGATGTTTTGAGTCTGAGCGACTTGAGCAACATCCTGTGGCAACGTCCAGCAGGATTTTGGATATGAGGGTCGAGGGCTTTGGGGGAGGTTGGGGCAGAGGTGGATTTGGTCATTGCCTACATGGAGGTGATGGCTTTAAATGATAAGAGGAGAGGGGAGAAGCGGAGGGAATCAAGAACAAATTATTGGGGAACGTCTACATTTAGGGGAGGAGAAGAACTAGTAGGAATAGTATGAGGAGGGCATAACCAGGAGGGAGAAATGTCATGGAAATTGAAGACAGAGATGCAGGAAAGAAATGGCCAATGGCATTGAACCCTGCACGGCGAGGGGCCGGATGAAGACAGACATAGTTCAGATATGTAAGTGACTGCCCAGAGACCGGCTCTCCTACTGCTCAGATTCCCCAGGGGGTCATGAGTGCCAGGCAGGTGCACAATGGGCAGTCACAGGCATTTTGCAAATAGCAGAGTGATGTGATCAGAGCTCTGCTGGAGGCAGGTGCATGAGAGTGTCAGATGACTGGGAAGGGGAGACAAGGAAAGTGGACATAGGACAATGTTGCAGTTGTGCAGGCCAGGGAGCTCTGGAAGCTAACTTAAGGGCTGATGGCTTCAATATGCAACTTGTAGAGCAAGAGGGTGACTGGTCCAAGGTCATGGGGTCCTTGAGGTTCTTGGGCCCCCAAGACAGATATGCCCATTGCTCTTTTCATGTCACCCGCAATAGGTATTTCCCAATGCTGTGTCTCTCCAGCCCCCACTGCTAATATTTGTCTCCTATTGATCCAGCCTCCAGCCTGTTACTTTTTAACTGGAGTCAAGGTTCAAAGGCCTGAGTTTTGTTTAAATACTCATTACATTGGGGAGGGCATGTCCCCCTGATAATCTCAACTGATGAACAAGCAAGGATCTTCTAAGTACACAGGGACTGAGGAGAAGGCATGGGGGTGGGGTGTTGAAGTCCAGAGAGCAGGGTTTAGGACCGGAGGAGGGCGGTGACAGGGAGGGAGAAGACCCCTCTAGCAGAAGAGGTCTTAGAATTTCTAAGAAAGCTAAGTAACTAGAAATCAAAAGACAAACCCCAAACCCAAACGTTCTGCCACAAGTAATATTAAATATGATATCTAAAATCCTTTATGAGAGTACAACGGCGTGCATCGAACAGTTAGGGGGGAGGAACCCACCTCGGCCTGTGGTCCATGTGGCCCTTCCACTCTGTTGGACCCCGATGTGATGTGATGCGATGCATGTGCTCGGCCCGGGAAGGAAGAGGAGATGGCAGGCCCTGCTTGTGCGGTGGAAAGCATGTCCTGCAGCGGAGGTGGGATGGCCCTGGCGAGGCTCTGGGCCGGGGCTGGCCCTGAGAACAGGCTGTCTTTCCATGTGGGGCGGGGGGCGGGGGGTGGTCCTTTACCTACAGTGGATTTGTGGCCTGAAGCAGGGCCCTGGCTCTCAAAACCCCTTCCTTCCCCAGTTTGCTGGTCCCTAAATACCATAATTTCCACCTTTATCTCTTTTGATTTAGGCCAAGCTTCACCTTTGGAGTTTGATAAAATAAAAATACTTCTGGAAGGGGTCGTGCGTTTAGTCTTATCAGTCACTGACATTTCAGCGGGAGCAACTGCATGGGCTCTTCCCACTGAGGGGGCTTGGTGGAGGGACAGCGGGTGGGCAGGGGAGTGCGGCGGCCGAACGGTGGCTCTGAGCCAGATGCCCTTAGTTCAGATCCCCACCCCGCAGGTGACCCACCCGCAGGCTTGTCCAGGCACCTGGGACCGCTCCTCCAGCTCCAAACCCCACAGTGTGCTGTTGGGGGGGGACCCAGCACTGATGAGCCCGGCATGTGCTGGGGGCAGCCCCAATTCCCAGGAATCACCTCTTCACACCAGTGCTTTTTGGAGCCCTTACTCTGGCGCAAGGACTTCTCCTGGGTGTTGAGGAGGACAAGAGAAAGCTGGAGGGATTGGTGGGCTCCTGCCCGCCCAGGAAGAGACCAAATTTCCTGCAGGTGGGGCCAGGAGGTATCCACCTCCTGGGATGATGTGTTCCTTGGGGTTGATGTAAACTCTAAATTGTACTGGTGTTGAGTCTGTGCCCAGGTCAAGGGGCTGAGAGGCTGCCTGGGGCCGTAGAGCCCGCAGGCAACCAGCCCCCCCCCCTCCGCCCCGCACCCCTGCCCTGGCTCCCCACACAGAGCCCACCTGCACCCTGCCCCACCCTGAGGCTGTGACCGCTGGGCTGTCTCCTCCCAAGCCATGGTTTAGGAAATGAGACCAGCTGATGGCTTGCAGGGTTTTCTGCTTGAAGTGGAAGCAGAAAGGTCTGACCCTGCTGGTCCTGTCCCCGGGCCTGGCTCTGCGGGTGGCATCGAGGCTGAGGGTGTGTGTTGCTGTCCCAAGGTGGGCTGCTGGTGTCCCTCCTCTCTCTCCTGGCTCCATGATGAGCAGCCCCTCTTTCGAAGACTAGCCACTGGAGGGAGAAGGTGGGGCGCGAGGTCAGGGTCCCAGAGGGCAGTGAGGAGCCGACTTCCCTTCCTTCCCTGTGGGCCTCCAGTTCCCAGGAATGGGAAGCACCCATCGTCATTCAGAGCCATGCTCTTCAGGGGAGGGGCAGCTGGCCTAGAAAGTCACCTAAGGTAAGGTGAGGACAAATCCTGGTCCTCCAGGCCGACAGTGCTGGGAATGTGCTGAGTGATCAAGGGCAAGGACCCAGGCTCTCAGGGCTGCCACCCTTTTTGGTCCAACATCCTCCATGGTGGGTCAAGCCTGGTGAGCCCTGGGCACGCAGCAGCACACAACCCCGTCGGTGAGCTTGTCTCGGCGTTCCGCCTGGATTGTGCCAGGTGGGACGGAAAACTGTAGTTCCTAATTCCGCCCCATGTATGTAGAACTCCTGTGGCAGGGGATTGTTTAGACACTGCCCACCTGTACAGTTTTCCTTTCATCTCAGCAGGAGGTACCTCCCGGTCACCTTCAGTGGCCAGCCTGCTCCTTTGGGTGGGGTACCTGCGGCAGCGCCTGACACCCCTTCCAAGCTAATGTGTCTGCAAGCTAGCCCTTCCCTCAGAGGGGAAGTGGCTCTCCCTAAGCACTGGGTGCAGTGAGGTGAGTAGAAAGCTTTGGGAGAACACCTGGGTCCTCCCCTCCCACCATCTGGGCCCCGAGCCCCTCTCTCTGTGGCTCAGACCTGTACAACAGGCTGCAGACCTGCCAATGGCCTGTGACTCCTTGAAAGCTCAAAGGCCCACCTGAAGGGACAAGTGTGTGGGGGCCTGGCCGCCACTGGGGTGGAGTTAGACTAGCCAGCCCAGACTTCACAGTGAAGTCCTGCAGGTGAACAGAGGGGACGTGGCCCTCCGGGATTCTGCCATCGAGTGGGCCTGGGTGAGCTGAGACACAAGGGCAGTCTCCGACTGTCCCCTGGAGCACTGAGGGCGGAGGAGGCCTTGTCCCCAGAAGGCCCAGCAGAGGTGAGGTGGCACTCTGCCTATGGGCAGAGGGTAGGTGCTCCACAGCTATCCTGCCAACTTTATCAGGTGACCTGGGACTCACAGCCCAGTGGGGGACAAGGCCAGGACCAACTTCGGGGAGGGGATGGGGAACTGCAAAGGGGCTGGGCAGGGAGGGGCAAACCAATTTGGGCTAATTTACCTTTTTCCCAGTCTAGTCTGAGGTCAGCCCTACAAAGAAAGGGGGTCTTTGGTCTCACCCTCCTGAGCTGCCCCCAGGTTGTGACAGGGTCATGCTACCTGTTTGGAGTCTGTAGTGGGTCTTAAGTAAACTCCCAGTCCATGCGCTTTCCTGCCCAATTCAAGTCCTACAAATACTTGCTTCAAGATCCCACAGCCTGCGCTCCCTGAAAACTCATGCTTTTGAGAAGTGTTCTCTCAAAGCTGAGGGACCAGGAAGTGGCTTCTGCACGCTCAGGTCCCGGGACCACTTTGAATGTGGCCCTCAGAGCTGACCACCGGAAGTAGAATTCCTGGAGACCCCCACTCACCACTTTTATGAGGGGCTTTATAGTTTCCAAAGTGCCTACATTACTCTTGGGCTCCAGAGAAGGCCAAGAGCTGGTTAACCTAACAACTGTATACTGAGGTTTTGTCATTCATTCCTCTACTTTATTTCATTTTTGTGTTTGTCTCTAAGGAAGAACATATAAAAGTTCAGAGCAGCTCTGTCTGCCGGAAAAGCCCTGTGCGCTCATGTGAGGCTGGGCGCAGAAGCAGCAGCAGCAGCAGCGAGCTCAGGTTCTGGCTGCTGACGCCTTTCCGGTGATGTGCCATCACCACTGCTGGAGAAAGACACATCCCCAGAAACCCAGGACTACATCATGTCCTGCTAGATGTTACCTCCTGGCAGTCCGTGGGGGATGGGTTAGGGACACCACAAGGAGGCTTAGTACTAAAGAAAAAAAGAAAAAAAACGTGAGGAGCCGGCAAGCTTTGACAGAGACTGGGCAAGAGATCTGGACTCTGGGAGCCTCTTTCTTCTGAGACCCACTTTGGGCTTCATGACCAAGTCTTGCTAACGCCCCAAAGTTGAGTGTCGGTCAGATGGAAATCAGGAATAGGCCTTCGCTGGGAAGGACTCATGTGGATTATGGTGTGTTAGAGGAAGCCATCAGCTCTCAAGCTTCCTAAAAAGACAGGTGGATGAGAGGAGGTGGGTATCTCATTAAGCTGAAGCCATCTGCTTGGGCAGACTGTAATGACGTTTTTAAAGGTGTGCAACTCTTAGGGAGACTAAGGAAATGGACATGCTGTGTAGGTCCACAGGCATCGAACCCCCTGGAACCCAGCGACACATTCGCGAAGAAGCTTTAAATCAGACAAGCCATCACATGCGATGTCGAAATGTGCCGGCTTCCATAATTCTTTATTAAATATTCGACAAGTCGCATCACTTCTTTACAATGACTTCATTTTTTCACGTGACTCCTTTGCTGTCAGGAAAACAAACTACAATTTCTCCTTAGATCTCTCCAGAAAAATGAAAAGCCACAACGATTTTGTTCTTAAATGAAACTTTTCCTGTGTGTATCAAATTCCACCATATTTTAAAGTTACTGTTTGAGAAAATGAGCATTGTCCATAGGTGATCTTTAAAAAAATTCAAAGTAGTTTGGTTTTTAACCACTGTATCAAATAGTACTTAGCTTTGTATTAGGAGGTGGGTTTTTAAGAAAAAGTTACGAAACATTGAGAATTCATTTGGAATGCTTGAAACTCTTTCACCTTAAAGTCACTGTGTTTTTTCATGTTTCACTTGATAAACGATCCTGAATTAAGAAAGGACAGCACATTAACACCATCTTCTGGGGGTTCTCTCAGGCTCTGAGGGTCAGGATTCTCAGGGTACGGCTCGGAGAAAACTGTAGAAGGGACTAAGCTCTCTCTCCCTTTCGAAACCAGATTGCTCAAGAAAGGTGTAAAAATGCTATACAAATATATACATATATATTTGGACAGCATATGTACGTACATATGTATATATATTTTTACATACACAGTAGCAAAGAAAGAACAAGGTTATTATACTAGTTTTTACATGAAGGAACCCATGACAATCTGGGCGAAAACAGTCTCAGTAGGAGCTGCCAACCGGCTTCTACGGGAACACAGGTATCTGCAGACACAGGGTTATGGTCACGCGAAAGGCTTTCGATGCATCGATACAAGGCGGAGAGTGCAGTTCACAGAGGGCTGCGGCCAATGTCATTAGATTCCTATTGTTACTCCTGCACGCAGATGAACCAATGAAAAGACAAGTGTTTCAAACATGCATTGCTTTGGGCGTAACACCTTTAACGAAGGAGAGAAGTCTAACAAGAGGTTTCCCTGCCAACGACCACACAAATAGATAGCTCTCCTTTTCTAGAAAACACTACGTGAGCTCATGTCCTAATGCTACGGCATTTTCTCTGACACACTGGAAACACTCTGGTGTGTGCGCGCGTGTGCGTATACGCAAGTGTATGTACATAGTTCATTAAGGCTTAGATAAATTAAAAAAAGTGGTCCAAAGTATATCACATTTCCTCCCCAGTTTTAAAATCTAAAGTACAAAGTGGAGTTTATAAGGATTTTTAAAAACACATCTCAGACCTGAAATTGGCAGTTTTGACTTTTCAGGAAGTACCCCAAAGCCTGAATGAGACAGAGGTAGTGATCTCCTGGGGGTCAGGAAGGGAGTAGACCAGGCAGTTACCCTGCACAGCAGCACCCCCTACTGGCAAGGCAAAAAACGACACTGGACAGCATGTCCCCTCCCCTCCCTGTCAGTACAGGGGTGCAGACTCAGGGCGAGGAGGAAACAGGCAAAGCAAGCACAGCTAGCACAGTAGGTAGGAGATCGAGAATTGATTAATCCAGACTTTTTCATAGATTTTAAAATTTCAGAGATGAGAGACAAAACTTAGGAAAATACTAGTCAAGTGTTCTTCAATTAGGAACTGTTAGAACCATTAGTAATTTGCTGTATATGAACTTGGCTTTCAAGGGAGCCAATTTGGATCTGGCACGATCAGACAGCAACAGCACTTGTCTATTTTAACGATGTGAGAAGTACAAAGTGTTTCCAATGTTTTGCAAACCGTTTCTCGGAATCTGTCCCTGTTCCCTCACGTGGGAGGAATAACCCCTGTCAGGCTGCTGTCTAGCGCTGGCCCCTGCCCTCAGGCAGTGCCTCATGTCAGCTGCCACAGCGCCAGGGAACAGCCATCAAAGAACCACTGCACATTCTGTTTGGTAGAGGCCTGGCTCCAGAAAGGTAAATAATGGGAAACGTTTTGGGAGAAAGAGATAAGGGCGCTGAAGCTGAATATAACTTTCCAGCAGACAGATGCGCCCCGTTTCCTGTTCCCAAGGCAGCAGGCGGGACAGCAGTGCACCATCTGAAGCGGGTCCCTGGGGCAGACTTTCCAGCTTGCTCTGCGGGCCACAAGAGGCAGAAAGAGAAACATCCGAGGCAGGGACGGTGGGGATGGTCGAAGAGTGTCAACGTGCAGGATGTAAACTCTGGAACTTACTTCCTAGTCTCATGGCAAACTGGCCCCTAACTAGACCTTCTTCTAGGAACTAAGAAAACCAAAACCAGACCTGGATTACAGTAATTTCTAAGAAACCAGAGGCTGTAGAGACCCTGGACTTCAGAGGGGCATCACTACCAAGGACAACTAGAAGTGGCAGCTGCCTTTGACACCAGGCCTGCTGACCGGCGAGGGTGGAGAGCCCCGGGAAGACCCAGCATTCCACTGTTCAATGACACATTCTCTTTACTGCCATCTGTCAGTCATTACATCTTGATATGACGGAGAGTGGGTATCAACAAGATCTGTGACCACTTTCACCAGTGGGTGAAACACTGAGAATCGCAGAGAACTAGGGACCCTCATTCGGATGAAAAGCAAACCAAAGCGGATCCCAAGCCCAGCACTGTGTAGCGGTTACTGAAACCCCACACTAAGGAGCAGGTGAATCGAGCTGTTGTTCGCCATCACTGCCTTTCAAAAAAAGAGCCCCAGCCCTTCCACCGGAATCGCTGGATTTTCCCCCCTACAGTCTCACGTGATCCATCTCAGAACCCACGCCGCAGGCTCTGGCCCAGGTCTTACAAAGAAAGCTGACTCTGGACTAGGAGGGGCTGCAGAGGGTCTTTTTTTTTGTTTGTTTGTTTTTTGCCACTGAGACATTTGTTATATTGACCGGAGAAAAACATTCCTACCAACAGATAAAAATGATGAGCAACACTTTTTCCTAATTACTCAGCATCTGTGTTTTCTGATCACTATTTGATATTTTAAAATCGGTATGAAAAGGGAGCCCCTCCTCAACTCTGCAGAAAGCCACCTTGCTTTACACACTGCAGACTTCAGATAACTCATTTACAGCTACAAACACTCACAGTGTCTCCCCAGCCACGGAAATGGAATTTCTTCCACCAAAAGGTCCTTTTTCCGTAACACATGGAGGCCCTAAACCCACCATTTTTTTGTCTTATTCACAACTGGCAAGAGATCAAAACTCTAGTGTCCCCTGACTGTCAGGACAGGGTCTGGGACAACACAGGTTAAAAAGGACAGCAGGGCTGAACTGCTACCCTGCCTCAGGCCATCTCTCAAAACGCACAGAATTCTGCAAAAAAACAAGTTGTGCGGCCGAACTCCACGCCCTGCCCCTGCCCAGTGGAAGAGAGGGTCAGACCAAGTCCCCCCGCTCACTTTCCCCTAGCACAGAACAGACACGATCAGGCAGCGCACGGTTCGGAAGGAAGCAGGCAACTCGTCCCAGGGAACAAAGCGGACAGATCAAGTGCGTCTTAAATGCATCTTCGAGCAGAAATCGCAAAACGACTGGTGAGGACAGGTCTGTTGGCTCAGCGTTCAGGTTTTATACGCCAGCAGCCAGATTCCCTGTTGATAGATATCACCCTGGAAAGATGTGTGCAGGGGGAGAAATAATTGTCACATTTACTGTCCAGGATAAGAAAAAAAATAAGCCAAACCAGGCGTGACCTCCATGTCGTACGTAAAGAACCTCAGGAACTGGTGTGGCTAGACCATACATGGGTTATTTAGCTGCTATCAGCGAACGCGTACAAACAGGAGACTAGACAGATCTGGTTTCCACACTTTCAAATCAAGCAGTGCCGAGTTCCATTCAAATAAAGGTCTTTACTACAAACAGCAAAGAGGAAAATATAATAAATGAAGGACTGTACAGCATCAGGAAGGGTTAAGAAATCTCTCGGATGAGAAATGATCGTTCAACCCTGTCTCACATGTGTGGAAGCACACGTAAGCACTTCTTAGGAATAACGATGTGATTCCTTCGAGTCAACAAGAAATTGTCAGGCTGTGGTACAATTCTCCCAGCCTGTAGCTATTATGCTAAATTTGTACAAAAAACAAAAAAACAAAAAAACAAAAAACAAAAAACAAAAAAAAAAAAACACCACACCATACCCTAATATCCAGTTTGTTTTCATTCTGAGTATAGAAAAAAATTATCATTGTGCCTAACGTTACAAGTGTTCTCAAAGTCTGTAAGAAGGTTTTTGGACAAAAATCAGTCTTCCAAGTCTAATAAAGTTGAGGGGTAGGGGTGTCAAAGTCCTTCAAAAATAAAAATGTCACAGACATTAAACCAGGTATGAAATTCAAATACAAAAAAAAAAAAATGCTCACTTTTCCAAGTACAGGACACATCTTTAATTGCAGTGAAATGAAATCGGAAAATCGGTTTAAATCATTTTCAAAAAGTAAACATGAGTTGTAATACTATACCTGCCGAGTGATTGATTCCGTTCATGGTCATTATAAAGTATGTAAAATGTTTATTAAGGGCTCTGCCTACAGAGGCACAACATAAATAGAGTGGAGTCCTCCTGAAATGTAGTAAGTGTACACGTCAACCAGTTGATAATTTGCGGTGGAAAATGCAGGAACGGGACGTGGGCCCGGGTTCCCACGTCTGAGCTCGGGCAAGTCACGGGCGGAGGCTCTGCTGCAGCAGCTGCGCCGCACGACGCTCTCTGCCATCGTCTCTGCAAAGCCTGGGCGGGAGATGCCAAAGCGCAAGCAGGGCTTGCTCGAGGGACCGCCACCGGAGGCGGGGGGCGCTTAATCCACCCCCTCAAATCCTTGAGCATTTTCCACGGCCATGAGAAGCTTCTCTCGTAAATCTTCGAAGGTTTCATATGGAGGTAAGTCGAGGCGATTAAAGCTGCAATGGCAACAGAGGCGCAGGTAAAAAGCCGTGCTCGTTACCCGTTAGGACAGCACGTGCGAGATTTGGCGAGGGGGGCATTTGCTGGTGGAGTAAGAGCATGTAAATGTCTTCACTAAATTCTGATGATCAAAATATAAATTGTGGGCATGAAACTGTCCACACCAAGTAGGCTATTCCAGCCTACAGCGGAGAGAAAAGAATTTTCTGATAGGCCGTAGAACCTCTCTACTCCAGCTAGTGGTGGGTACTGCTGGGGAGGGAGACACCAAAGGCAAGGAGAGGACAAACACTCCAGCATTCCCAGACCCTAGAAATACAAGAGAACTTACGCGCCAGGAGCTCCGGCGGAATGGAGGCTGGCTCATTTCCTAACGCTCTCACTCCTCCTGCATGGCACCCTCAGCCCAGTGCTTTTCCACTTAGTCACTCACGTGGTTTCCATCACAGGCCTCTGGGCGGTCACACCGCCTCTGCTCTGCGGACGAGGGTCCTGAAGCACAGAGGCCGAGTCCCTGTGCCCAAGCCCTCGCCCCTGGCAGCACGGTCGACCCAAGGCTAGAAGCAGGCTGGCTGTGGCTCCAGAACCAACGCTTAGCTCCCTCCACCAACTAGAGTCAGGCAAGTAATAGACATGTGGCGTGAAGACCTGCATCATCCAAAAGCCCCCACTGACCCACAGGCTTTGCCCAGGGTCTTCCAAGGGCTCTGGTGGTCGTGAGGCTTTCAGAAAAGTGAAGCAGGCCTGTCTAAGAAAGTTCCAATTCTGGCTCAGCCGCTTGCCAGCTGTGTGACCTGCCTGGGCAAGTCACCGCCCTCTCTGAGTCTGTCTGCTCGTCTGTGAAAACGCTTGCCAGGGTGCTGGAAGGGTCAAACTGGAACATAAGGAAAATGCCCTGGTGCACAGCAAGTGCGCCGAGATGGTGGCCACAGTCACCACTCGCCCAGCCTTCCCCGAGCACCCCCAGTCTCAGGAGTCCTGCCTGTGGGGGTGGACGGCTGACGGGCACCCGCCACAGAGACGGCCGTAAGCCTAGCCACAGCTGGGACGATTTAGTAAGAGCGGACACTCAGGGGGTTGTCAGTCACCCTGTGCCATCAGCAGGGGGACGTACTTTTTGGTTATTACTGCAGTGGCTCCTGGCAATTGCTCTCTAAGCTACGTAATGCTTTGACCCTGTTCGAGGCACAGAGAGGTTAGGTAGCTTGCTCAAGGCTGCACAGTAGGCTGCGATACAGTCCTCCTGCTGCCTCTGCAGCCCAGCCCTGAGCACCGTTCGTGCTGCGCTCCCAGCCCTACGTGCGACTCCAAGTTTGAAAAGCTAACGACCGTCTGCAGCAGCAGGAAACGGGCGCGCGCCCTTCATGGGTTCTTTAACAACCCCTGAAATGTTTCAGGGGACACACTGCGCTCTCGGATTTGTTCAGTCACTACACATTAAAAGAAGTGGAGGACACCACTGCTTCTCAAAGTGGACTTCTCAGAAACTCAGGAATCCTAAGAGTAAGTTTAAAAGAAGCTTTTTTAACTTCTGGTTTCACGTTTTTCTTTGTTCTTATTGTTGACACCAGGTATAAAGACAGAACTCCACTCTGGCAGAAGGCACCTGGGAGAGCCGTCCACGGAAGGCGGCTTCAGGGTTAATTTTAAGCTGGTATTTCAGTCCAGAGCCTGCAATCCCTGTGGGGCCTGGAGATGCATTCTCGAGGGTCCGTGACCACTTTTCCCTCTCATCTGACCCCCTTCTTGTAACTGCTGGGCGATATGAGTTAATACACATAAACACACATAGGACGATGCTGGGAACACACCTAAGAAGGGTTAGCTATCATTAGCTCTGAGGTCGGGGGCAGGGGTCAGTCTCTGGCCTGCCCCTAACTAACTGCATGACTTCACTGTCTTCAGGGGGCTTCCGTGTCTTCCTGTGAAGATGTGTGAGCCGAATGAAATCGTTCTTAGAGTCGACAACCCAGAGCTGGTAGGTCTGCGGTTCTCAGTAAAGTGCAATTTTATATATCCAATCAGTGACCTTTGACAGGACAATGAAATGAAGCTCTTTAAAAACTGGGCATGCAATGATTACATCTGAGGGATTTACGGAAAGTACCAGCGAGAACCAGACCCCCCAGCCCTTGCCTTCCCGGTGAGTCAGGCTTGCATTCTGAAGCGTAACTGTGCGTTTTACACTCTCATGAAACATCCGTATGGCGGAATCTGACTGTGGAGCAGTGGCTGTGAGCAGCCGGCAAAGCGTGTTTCCTCTGCGACAGTCAGACCCGGGGCTGAGCGGCAGGGAAAACAGAGCAAGTCCCGCCCTGGCAGCCAGGGTGGCTTACGACGCGCACTCTGCCTGGTCAGGTGGCAGTCACTCTGGGGTTCTAGGGACATCATCAGTGGGAAACCTCTTGGGTTGCTTCATTTCTGTGACACACCGAGGGGAGGGCCTGGGAAGAGCTGGCTAGGCTGCGTTTCTCTGGCAGGCAGGCCTCTGTCTTCCTGAGGGCAAGCAGGGATTTTAAACCCTCACTCTCCTCCAGACCCACCTGGGGCTCTGGCAATCCCACGGCTCAGGCCACCCAGCAGCCCAACGACTGCCGAATCCCGGGGGGGTGGGACCGATCTGTCTGTCTATACGTATTCAAACATTCTCGGAGGCTCCAACGTGCAGATGAGGTTGAGACCCACGGCATTCGGAGGGCCGACCTGGGCTTCTCCGCAGCTGAAGCATGTGGACGCGGCCACAGCAGGAGAGCTCAGCCGTACGGTGTCTGTCCCTAGCATCACGACGGACATGGGCTGAACACTCAGCTATCTGGCTGCCTTTGGAGGGTCCAAAAAGAAAGTGGGCTGCGCGACACGTGCCGTAATGAGTGTCGTGGTTGGGTGCAGATTCTGATTCTGGCAGACTTGAGGTCACGTCCCGGGATCTGTGACCCATGTGACCCTGGGAGAGCTTGCCCGAGGCCTGTGGAATGCTCACTGTGCACCACAAGGCTGCCCGCAAGATTCGAGTGTCGGGCCCGCAGGCAAAGGCTGTGCCCGGTAACGCGGCTCTCCCCCCATCTCTCCTCGCTAGACTAGGAGTTGGGGAGCTCTCCAGTCCCCACAGTCCTGGGCACTGCGCAGTGCTGGCCGCCCTTCCGACAGGAGCTACCACAGCCCAGAAAACTACATCTGACTGGCATTGTCTGGAAGAAAAGCTCCAAGCTACCAAAACACTCTCCCCCTAGAATAAGGGCAGAGAATCACAGACAATGGCTGCTTCTGACAGGCCCCAAAGGCCAGTTTGCGTTCGAGGGGCCAACGGGCCACGATCATGTATGCATCCCATTCGGCCCCACGGATGGTACAATATGCAGAGGAGAAAACTTTCTTGCCAGCCGGGGACTCAAACAGAAGTGAAAAACATCTCACAGCTAATTTATTTACCGACGCACGCTCATGAGAACACTCTCCCAGCTGCACTGTGTCCCCTCCTGCAAGGGGGGCTTGGCGCTCGCAAGGGCCCACTTCCACTCGCGCCCTAAGAGCAAGAAATAAAACCTATGGGGAAAACCAACGCAAGGGACGTCGCTGCTCGGATTAGCAAGCGCTCGCTGAGAGCGGCCAAGTTCATCCTTGTGCCGGTTTTACCTAACTCTGCGGAGAGACCGGAGACGCGCCTGCCTGCCCTGCATCCTGGAGGCTGCCACCCGCCACCCTGAGTCCCTGGGCTTTGGTCCTGGGTCAGGCTGCCTACCCTTCTCGGGCCACCATCAGATGGGTGCTAAGATAGGTTACTGCTGGCTTTCGAAGCCCTTTTCAAAACCATGTTTCCACAGGGAATTTTATCCCAAGTTCTAAAATGCTGATTTCAAGGTAGAGTAAAAACCCAATCTGTTTCCACTTTGGGAGCTGTCATGCCCGCGGATGGTGGATATTAGTAATAAAGTCTCTGCTTCCCGGAGTAATTAGGGAAGAATGGGGTTTGGAGGAGGAATGCCCCACATCACACAGGGCCTCACCCTGGATGTGCCAGCCACACCCGATCCATTCGGAGTAGGGCTGGAGCTTGGTGAGCATCGCCACACTGACGCTTCCGCCTCTGCCCTGTTTGCGGGCAGGAACGCAGCGTTATTCCGAATCCTCCCACCCAGCGGCATGGCATTCACGGTTAGGTATGTAAACGGCTTGTGGGCAGGGGTGCGTCACTCACCATGTGTGAGCTCTGGGCAGTTTGTCGGGGCTCCCCCATTGCTCTATTGTAAACAGCTGAGGACCGTTGGAACCTGGACAAAGAGAAGAAATATGAATGCTCACAGCGCTCGGGGTAAGCGTGCGACCTACGACGCCGTCCGGGGCTACAGTGCCGTGTCTGCTGTTTACCGGGGGAAGCGAGAGGTTTGCCCAACCTCACGACACACATGCCACGTCACCTTCGGAAGGGAACTCGGCCAAGTGTGGCGGACACCACAGCGTGCCCAAGTGCAGGCTGCTGCAGCCTCTCTGCCGACCTTGGGGCGCTTACACGGAAAACTACTGTGGGGGTGGGGTGGGGATTAAACGTGACTTTTAGTATGAAGCATAGAGTGATTTCAAAAACAAAACAAAACAAAACAAAACAAAACATGTACAGTAAGCACTGCAGCGCTCTGCTTCCTGGAGGTGAGGAGTCCTTGAAACGTTGAGTTTATTACCACATGGATGATTCTGCAAAATCTGGTTTTTAAAGGTGGACCAAAAAACAAAACAAAAAAGGGAGTGAGAGAGAGGGAGGGACCGCATCCTGCTCACCATACAGTTCAGCAAATCCATTCATAGGTACCCGGGACGTCCCCGTGACAAACTGCAGTAGCCGGATGCGCTTCTCGGCGTCCATCAGCAGCACAGCCTGCAAACAGAGGCAGAGTCATCAGCCCCCACAGGCCACCTGGCACATGCTGATGGGCGGAGCTGACCTTGTTTACATGTAAAACTAGACAGCTGACTCCGAAAATGGTCCTTTTTTAACTTTTATTTTTTAGCGGCTGCCACAATACTGGTCTCTGTCTTAGAGAGCGAGGGATCACAGTGTCTCTTTGTTCTTCTGCAATAAGTCAAGATAAATGAAATAAGAAGCAACCGCTTTGATGGCACCAGGCTCAAGTATCTGGGTGGGGGACTGCCAGTGCCCCCGAGAACCGATGAGAAGCACCCAGGGTCCACCCCGGGGGGAACCCAGGTCAGGAGGCGGGATTCAGTCTGTAGACAGACTCTCAAAAAACAACACTTCATAAAAAGAAACAGACAGAGGCAAGGATAGGCCTCTAAAATAATCCGTGTACATATCTGAGTTATTTCAAGAGTTGAGTTGGCTTTACTGATAATGTTATTTGAACTGCTGTAAAAAAAAGAATCCAAATCAAAACTGAGCAAGGCTTGGACTAGGATTTGAAGATGCTGCTCTTTTCTTTTTAGGTCTATTTCTGCTGACACTTGAAATATTATTAAAAATAAATGCTATAAATTAAAACAAGTGAAATGATTTATCTTTGTAAAGCTTTTTTCCCCCTGTAATTGTTCTTTTAAAGTCAGTTTACCATCTCTCTTAGACCCATTCATCCTCACTTCCATTCTCTCCTAAGCTAAACCGAATGCAAACACTGACCCTAAGCAGTAAATCAGATTTCATTGTAGGCAGCTTTCACCGAAAGATAAAAAAGATCCAAATGTGTGTTGGAATTAACAACAAAAAAAACTGGGAAAACGATTTTTTAACTGAAAATGGCGTCTCGGAAAAGTCAGGCCCTAAGCATGGTTTTGCCCTGAGAAGCCCCCTGATCCTTATTTACACTTTGGGGGATGCATTCCAATTCCTGAGTCCAGGTACTTCCCCCTTTTCACAATCACCCTTTTCAACAGGTTCCCGAACAGAAGCCATTTTAATCCGGAGGTTAAGGAAGGGCAGCCCGTCCTGTGGAGTTGCTGCGTTCCACTCAAGTTTGCCTCTTCTCTCTGCCAGCCTCCCACGTGCTAACAGAGCCCCAACTCCCTGCAGTCGGACTAAAGCCAGACCGTGGGGAGGGCAGCACAGCCCTCAGGCCCGACCCAGGGAGAGGTGCAGGGTGTGGGCCTGGGGGCCCGGCCTTACCTTCCAGAACCACTGAATGACAGGATGGTTTGGGCAGTAGCCGTTCTTGTAGATGGTATGTTGTCTCCAGTCGTTCACGTCCACGTCGCCGAGGCCGCACATCAGCAGCTAGAAAGGAGAGACCTGCTGTGAATGGGGCGCAATGGGAACGCCGAAGGAATCACACTCCAAACAAGGCCTTTCCCCCGGCCGGCAGGCTGACCTGCGCAAAGCGGCAACCTGGCAACTAACTCATCAAAACCAACTCGGGGAGAGTTTTCCAAATTTCACCTGCTACCGTAGACCACAGGGACAGTGTCAGGCCCCACGAGGGGGCCCCGAGTCTAATGCCTGCACAGACCACAGCACTGCACAGTGGAAACAAAAACTCCAGATGGATCATCTTTCTTCCTCCCCTCCACTCTGAGCAGAGCTCATCGATTTTCTTACGCTCCATGTACATCACCTTGTTACTCTGCTGTTTCCATGTCTGAGAGGTGATCTGTCCCAAAATTTGGAAATCTCCCCACCCACGGAAGAATTAGTGTGTTACAACAGCAAGAACTCATGGCCCCCAGACCGACCGACCCAGGGGAGGGCAAATCACCCAGCTGTCCAGGGACTGTGGAGGCAGGCCTGCGCTAATGCACTCATCGGTTCTCTGCCTTTGCAGTTAGGCTAGGGCTGCATTTCTAATTACCCAACCCTCCCACAGGGACGGCTTCCTGTGGGCAAACGAACATGACATCCTGCAGAGGGACTAAGGTGAAAGGAAAGAGGGCTGAGCCAGACACCTGAAAACGGGAGCCCCAGGCCTAACTCTGTGAAGCCGAAGCCTCACTGGGGAAACTTCTCCACATCACCTACTTGAACTTCCCATGCTAAGATAAAAGACCAGGCAGCCAGTCTCCACAGAATGCCTCTTTGGATGTGGCTCAGACAAGTGGCTAACTGAAGCCCCTCAACAGCTTCTGAGCAGACACAGGCTGACAACAGAAAAAGGGTGAGAGATTCCCTCACTTTTTAAATGGCTCGTTCTCACCTACCTCAATGAAAGAAGCAGAAACAACTGGATGTTAAACTTCCTGTTGCCTTCCGTACTTGACAGACCACTGCAAGTTCACTGAGACACCTGTCTGACAGCCCCAGCAGACGCTTATACCCAGCTCCTGGCCAAATCTGCATTTGGCTGCCGGGGTGGACATGTAGAGGTGCAGCCAGGCCCTGGGAACTGGGTGCTGCCACCCCAACAGGTGTGGGACCTTAGCTTTACTAGGAGCAGCAATTTTCCTCACCTGGGGCAACAGGCCACAAGCCCCACGTGGCTCGGGGGGCCTCTACTTGTCCCGCATGTCCCAGACTGTCCTCTCTGGGGCAAGGAGCCTGCAGGTGACTCCTTTTGCTATTTCCTTGGTCCCCCATTGGCAAGCAAGCCCCTTAACAGACATGTAGCAGAACCCACCTAAGCTGACTGCCCAGGGCATCATGGATTAAAGAATGTTAAAATATTATTGAGCCCTGGCCGGGTAGCTCAGTTGGTTAGAATGCTGACCCGATACACCAAAGTTGTGGGTTCCATCCCTGGTCAGGACACACACAAGGATCAACCAAGGAGTGTGCAAATGGGTGGAACAACCAATTGATGTCTCTTTCTCTCTCTTTCCCCCCCTTCCTAAGAATCAGTAAATTAAAAAAAAAATAGAATATCATTTATGAAGTAATGAGAAACTTAAAAGAAATCTACTTTACACAAAATGTTTACAACACAAACCTCCAGCTCATTTTCATCGAAAATTTTAATCAAATCAATAGGAAGCAGTTCTGTGAATCCCTGAAAGAAAACAAAAAAACAAAACAATCACCCTAAACACCTTTCTCATTGAAAGAGGGAAATTTTACAGAAAAAAACAAACTTGTTTTTTTTTTTTTGGTAGTCAGGAAAAATACATTCTTTACTATGATTTATACACCAGCGATAGTAGCCGCAGTTGTAATTCTAATAAAAACAGCCTGGCCACAACGTAAAAGTGTGGGAAAACAGTGGAATCTAGAAGGCCGAAGTGCTTGAGTCATGTTCAAGCCCTAATAAAATACAGGTCACTGTGAGCAGGCGGGTCACACAGCTCATGCACGACGCGGTGCGGTGAGCCAGTATGTTCCGAAATCCACGCATTGCAGATGTGCCGGAGAACGTTAAAAAATCAGGTACCGGGATATGAGAAGCAGAGAGAACTGTAAGCAAATGGGATGAAAGGGTGGCCGCACTCCCGTCCTGGAGACCAGTCGGCGGTGTGGGCTGCACCTTCCTGGCCTCTCCACATGTGCCCCACCCTGTGCCTGTCTTTCCGTGGGCGATCATCCCACCGCACAGCCCTGGGGAGGAAAGCCATCCTCTCTCCAGCTGTGAATAAGATGCAGGCAGACTTCTTGGCGGGCACGGCTTACCTCCAAGAAGGCGTTCATCTGCTTCTGGACCCTGTTCACAAACCTCCACTGGATGACTAAGCTGCGGGAGAAAATGGAACAGTATTTAAGCACCTTCGTCATCACTTCTTTCTTCACAGCTGCGAGCGGGTCTCTGCAGACAGGGGAGGGGAACCCCTACAACAGCAAAGGAAAACGGGGTGCGGGGCTGCAGCATACACTGCTGATTTGTGAGGTCTTTCGAGAGTAACTAAAACACATGTGGAGAACTAAAATCTCATGGAGGACTGGAAAGGAATGCGAGAGTTGTCCCTGCGGCTCCCTAGAGCAAGGCTTTGTTTATCTGAGTTGCTTTATAAATGTGGCTACATGAGGAAGAGGGGAGAGGTCATGGGGTGTGAATGCACAGGTGTATGTGCAGAACAGGTGTATACACACAGACTCACATATACACACCCACCTACATATACCTATGTACATACATGTTTAAAGGGAGGACGGCATGCATATTTTATCAAATCATATTTCAGTCTAGGATGCATGTGCCACATTTCAACAATGACATAGAGTTCACGGGCAAGATGATTTACACTAACGCTTCCACATGGAGGATTAATGGCGAGACCCTTTTATGTGACAGATCCACTGAAACCATCTTCCCCCGGTAACGTCCAGCTGCAGCCGGATGTGCTGCCAGGCACAGCAACTTTAGAGATCTGCTAAGATGTTTTGTTGTGAGACAGCACCAGGACCTTGTCACATTGTCCACGGCTCTCACCTAGGAGGTGGCACCATGACCGTGGCCTGTAGGCCCAGCCCGCTCCCACCACCGCTCAAGCCCTACCAGGCCCGCGGAGCTGCAGCCAGCAGTGCCATGGCCCTCTGCGTGCCCCAGGGGATACAGGTGTCAGGGAACAGGTGCCGGTTTCTATCACCCTTTTCTCGGCGAAGGTAGCTGAGGCTCTGCCCAGCCCCACACCCACCGTATCTGAAACCTCAGAGAGTTCACTGAGAGGAATGATGCATAATGCAGAGCCTGATGTCTGAATCCCCAGACTTTTGACCCTGGTCACTGGAGCGACTGTTTTAGAGTCTATTCAAAGCCTCCACTTTCCGAGTGAAGACAATGGTGCCTGCCAGGGTGGTGCCTGACAGGGCGTTGTCTGCTTGCTGAGCCTCTCCAACTTTAGAACAAGTGTGCCAACTAGTGGGAACAGGTAAGAAGCGTAGCATCTTCTTTCTAGTTGGCAAGCTTTTAGCTTGTGAGTGGAGAAGGAGCATGTTATGCATTGGTCTATGCTTTGTCGGAGTCTCTAAGTAGAGACTCAAACACTCCAAAGTTTTCCTTGCAGATTACGTGAAAAGATGCCAAGATCCTGGGCCAAGCTTATTGAGAAGAAGCACTGAATGCAAACCAGAAACTTAGGCCAAAGCTGGAACCTTCAAGATGAGCAGAAACTAGGGCCTGGGGACCAGACACGGCTGCCCCGACCTCGTTCCCGCTCCAGGGCTAGTGAGGGCAACCTGGCAATCCTTGGAAGACCCCAGAATTGCGTGCTTGAACCGTACACATGCACCAAAGGGGAAGCTGTAACACGTCCAACAGAGAAAGACCTTCTGCCTCGTGTAAATGCCCCAGGGTTACTTAACATCTGGATTTCCAAAAGGCTCAACGTTGTTCCATGAGCCGAGGCTGAGACTGGGTTCAGATAATTACAAATATCAGAAACAATTTATTGTGTTTGCATGGGCTGCATTTTCCTATCCATTTTTACAATTTCCCTACATTTTCATTATGGAAAAAAGTCAGGAGGGAAATGAGTATTTTTATCTCTGGTTCTCCCTAATTTTACCCCAGTGGTCGTTGCCATTCTCAGCTGCAGCCTAGGTAGCCAGCTGCTCCAGAAGACTTTTGTCCCCGCACTGCTCAACAATGCCCCCCCCCCCCCCCCCCCCCCCCCCCCCCCCCCCCCCCCCCCCCCCCCCCCCCCCCCCACCGGTCCCTGACACGGCAGCTCGCTGAAGCCAGGTTCCAAGTCGAACTTCCCACCCCGTGACTCCACTTCCGGCTCGCCCACGCCAGAGAGGAACCCGGACTGTTGAAAACATGTCCATAACATGCACGAACCGTTCTTAAAAGGCAGGGGCGGCAACCTAACACGCTGCGCGATGTGATAAAAGGCCGCGAAGCGCACATACGTACTCGATATACTCCCGTTTGTTTTCATTAGTGACCATGATTTCGGACCCGTTGGGCTTCAGATCCACTTGATATGTCTGTAATTACAGAGATAAAACCACGGTCACCATGAGTAAGTTGTCCCGCGTATTAGTGCTGAGCGATGATGTATTACTGCAGAAGTAAAATTTATTCAGAAATATTTCCCAGGAAACAGGCTTTACGTACAAGAGGATGTCTAATGAGGATTTTGCGTTGTTAAGATGTTACACATTTAAAGATGTTATCATGAAAGGCAAATTATTTTATGGTTATTTATGAGTTTTAATTATTTTTCATATATTAGCAACAGTGGAGAAGAACAATATTTTTCTTCTGCTCCTCATTTATGAAGAAATTAATTATGTTAACAGAAAAGAGAGGGTATGTCCATTGAGACTATATGGTGATCCAAATCCTAATGTAGTTTATTTGTTTCTGAAAACTGGATTTTATAGGAAAAAAAAAAAAGAGGCAAACATGGGAACTTAAAAAAAAACAAAGATGCTTAAAATACCAAGCTGAAGAGATGATGGACCTGATTTCAAAGAGCAAAGCAGCTGAAACCAAAGTTCGACCTCTCCCTGTGCTGTGGGCCAGTCTATCAGCCTGTTACCAGCAGCCGGCCGAAGGGGAGGGAGGGTGAGGCTGGTCGTTCTATTCACAAAATGTTTCTTCTCATAGAAACTGCAGGGGGAAACCCCCCCAAAACCCCTCAAAAACAAAACAACCCCCCCCCCCCACACACACTCCCAGCTCTCCTCCTCAAAGACAATCACGTCAGTATAGTGGTGGGATTCCTTCCTGTCTTTTCCTATGCACAGCTGACTACATTGGGATTCGCACACACAGGTCAATCAAAGGTGCCTTATGCCACATGCCTGAGGGGTCTGTTGAGGAGCCGGGTCACAGCGAGTCCACTGGATGGACTCGGGCAGAGGAAGGTGTGGCCCTCTCCCCCTAGGCTTGGTGCTGCACAAACCCCGTGGGGTGGGCCTCCCAACCCCTCCCAGCAGACATCCGAACAAGTGACTATGGGGAGGGTGTGGCAGCCTACTTGCCCACCTTCCCCATTCCTTGACCTGGCCTCTGAGAGCCCCTAATGAGGCTGCGGGTCTGGCTCTTCCCAGCCTCCGCCAGGACCTCACCCTGCCCCTCCCTCTCTCCTCTGATCGCCAGGTTTTGTTTTTTCACTCATTCCCTTACCCCAACCCACTGTTTCCCAGCCATTTCTCATTCACACCCCTAAAGAGCTTTTTTGGACCGGCCCTTCAATTGTCCCTTTTCTCCAATGAAAACATAATAAGCAGCTCCTCACCCCACCTGTGCTACAGGCGCTGGCCCTTCAGATGGCCACAAAGCACGGTAATGGCATAGACATCTTTGCCCCTTGGGGCGACACCGTCCCAGCTGAGAATGTGTGCCTCACCTAACACATGCCTGGTCCTGTGGGCTTTCCCCACGGGGCTGCTGCCCCTTCTCCACCCCTGCCCAGCGCAGAGCTTCTTAGAAGCCCACAGCCCCAGTGCCTGTCCAAAACAACCAACTCAGATGCTGCTTTGTGAACTCGCAACAAGAACTTCCACTTCTTGTAGCTCTGAAAGGGGCCTCTTCCTGGTGGGTGGGTGGGTGTGAGTACACAAGTACATGGGTGCACGGTTCATTCTTTCTGCTTGGCATAGGATGGCTGTTCAATTCCTGTATTTAAAGCACTCCCAGTGGGTCCCAGAAACCAGCAGCTCCAGGTTCTCATCAACCAGAAAGAAAACAAAATCCATCCACACTGGTGCTCAGTAGGCACCAGCCACGTGCTGAGCACTGGAGACTCTGGGAAGACCTCCAGGGGCTCCCAGGAGACAGGGAGTCAGGGATGGTTAGAGGACAGCATGACTGGGTTGTGGGAGAGAGAATGACAGTGTACAGGCAGGGGGTGGCATGGCACAGCCAGTGACATGTCACGGAAGCGTCTGTGGGCACACTGGCTCAGACACATGGTGGCTGTGAAGGTGAGAGGAAGGGCGTATCTAAAAGTTAAGGCGAAAGGCGGGCAGTGCCGGGCCCTAAGCCACGCCACGCTGAAGGTTCCAGGATGGCCGAAGAGGAACTTCTGTTTGAGTAGAAGGATGACACGTTCGTCTTTGCTGTTCAGAACTATCGCATAGGGAGCGTGCAGGTGGGGGCATCAGAGAAGGGACTGGGGGTAGGGGCAGATGCAGGAACCAAGGAGATGGCAGAGCCTGGCTGACAGGTCACACAGAGGAGACCGAGTCAACAGGATGGGTGACCAGCTGGACACGGAAGCATGGACGTGGTGAGGAGGAGGGAAGGCTGAGAGTGGAGGGGATGGTGGTACCGCAGATTAGACCACGGTGGGTGTGGGGGTAGGAGGGGGCACTGGCTTTTGGGGCCCTGAGGGCTTTCAGGAGAACAAAGCGTTCAGGAGGTGGGCAGGCCAGTGGGAATTTGGAGACGAGAAGAAAGGCGAGGACTGGAGAGGAGGCTGCTGGTGAGCAGCACAAAGATGGATGTGGCTGGAGCCACAGGTGTGGGCAAGGCCACCCAGCTGGCCGAGGAACACCTGCATCGTGGGGCCCGCGGAAGCAGTGTGTCCTTCAAGAAGACGGAAAATAAAGTGGCGAGAGCCGTGGAAGGAGGAGCGAAGGGTGAAAGCACCGTGACTGCAGGCATTTCAAGGGGAGAGCGAGCAGTTAGCCTCCTGTGCAGCGAGGAAGGGACTGGAAGACAGCCGCTTAGTCCCGGGGAGGCCACTGGCAGCCTGAGGGCACAGCTTCTGGGTGGGGCTGGGGGCTGCAGACAAGATGTCCCTTCCCCTCACCCCAAGACAAGACCCCCACAGAGGCCAGCAGTATCCACTTGTCTGTAAAGATTTTTAGGCCTGAAGCACAATTTAGAAGCACAAAATTAGAAGCACAAAAAAGGGGGAGGTGAGACATTTCTAATGGACTCTGGTTGCTCACATGAAGCACAAGGTGTCTTTCATCTCAGGTGCCTGATGTTCTATGAACCTCACCCAAACAACCCAGAAGGAAAACACAGATGCCCCGTGTCCCACCCACCCCACGGACTCCCACTAGCGATGATTTCCTGGCTCAAACATATTAACAGGTGGTTGCGGTACCTATGCTGTCATTTGCTCGCTCCACAACTGCTTTCCCCAGTTGTCCTGAACTCCTGTGTACCTCGTAGCATCAGCCTCTTCCCTCTAAGGCTGAGCCCAAGGGGGAAGCGGCCTGATTGCCCAACCTCACCTACAAAACTGAGCGCAGCATTGGGACGTGACTGAGACCCGGCACACATTTTCTAACAGCAGGGTAAACATCATAATCTTTGAAGCAATGGGAACCAATCTGTTTCACTTTCCACAAGGCAATCTTTACAGTCGGCTCCATGATCTCATTAATGTCAAGGCCATGTAGACCTGGTCTAGGAGGTGGGAAGTATCTGGGCTTTTGGGGAAGGACAGGTACCAGGGTTGGAGAGCCCTTGAGAAGGCCTCCCAAGAAGCGTTGTTATCACAAATGAATCAGAGGTTTCAGGTTTAAGACAAACATATCCTACGGAACTTGCAGGTGATGATGAAAATTCCAAGCAGGTAACTTTATCTTTGACCTTGACCCTTCTGATTAATCCAGCCTTAATGACACAAGGCAAGAAGGAAGGCAGAGAAGGCTGAGCCTGCTGAGTCCCAGAAGACAGCTTCATCCTGACAATAGAACCACTCAGCAGAGAAAAAGACCCAAGGCCCTGCCCAGACATCACCTACTCCTGGGCATGTATTTATATCATTAAGTAAACACACTATTTTTTGAGCCTAAATTCTAAAACCAAGGCACAAACATTTATGTTCAGATTTGCTTTAGATTAGAAGTGGGTGCCAGTTCACGCCTTAGGATTTCCATAACTTTGCTGGAATCGGGGCTCTGTTTCCTGGAATAAGAACAAGGTGCTGATACAATGAGATGTTTATTAACACCTACAGCTCCTGGTGGTGGTTTTGAATTGTCCAGAAAACTCGCGTCACAACCTGTGCAAAAGCAAAGATGTCCTGAGAGTTAGAGGGATGCTCCTGGGGACACCTGGACCTACCTGTCCGAAGTTTTCTTCATCGATGCAGAACATGAGGTCCAGTTCAGTGGGATCGTTTTCTAGGATCCATTTCAAGGAGTTGTAATATTCACTGTCCTACAGAAATGACACAGAAATTAAAAGGAAGCTTTTTCTTTTCAAAATACAAACTTGTTTGACTTTAAATAGTTAAGTCCTCCTAATACAATTCCATTCTCATCACTCAACAATTACATCAGGAGCTAATGCAGGGTTTTCCACTCCTCCCCAAGCCCAGTGTACTTGTTTCGTTTAAAATAGAAGCCATACAAATGTTTTAGGGGCAACAGAGGTTTGCAGCTGAATTCCTTCCTGTGTGAAGTGTAGAGAACTCATCCTGCACTGGAGGGCTATCAGCAAATCTCACCATTGAGCATGTAAAAGATTAATGTAGTTCCTATCTTTTAAGAGTGAGAATATCAAAGGGCAAGAGGGAGAATGGCGAACGTTCTAACTAATGAAATATCGGCTTTAAGTTTCCCCTCTTCCTGGGCTTTACCTTCCTCTAAGTCAAAGTAAGCAAACAGGAAGGACCAGGACACAAGTGTAAGGGCCTGGCCTGCCCTCTCGCAGGGACCTCAGTGCTGGGACAGGAGGCTCTGAGAAGGACAAACAGAATGTGTGCGCCCACTGTCAACCTGTGACGTGGAATGAATTCAGCTTTATAAGACATGTCTGTGGTCCTTGCTGCCTCATTATTCCATCATCAAAGCATGAAGTGCAAGGCAAAGGTGAAAGCTGGAAAGAAATTTGAGACTGGTCCTGTGGCTGAGTCTCCCAGCCCTCCCATGGAGAAGCCAGTGAGTGGGCTCAAGGTCACTGCCAGCATCCTCCTCTCCTTTCACCCACAGATGCTGCAGAAACAGCTACCAGAGATGGTCAGTAATGAGAACACGGGCTCACAGACCCAACCACACGAGGGGCACAGTCCACATTACAGCAAGGCCAGGGGCCTCCTGACTCAAGTGAGAGGATGTGACGTGAGAGCAGAGCTACGTGTACCCCAATGGACAACGATGCTTCTTCTCAATGGCCCTGCGTGAGTGCGCTGAGGCTTGGCAAACTCCCCCACGCCTGGAGGTAGGCAGTGGGGTACAGGTAAATGAAAAGAAAAACAGAAGCAAAAAGTAGATTATGCAATGCGCATCAATTTCTATTTGTACAACAAATCCTTTCGGCTGTAAAATGGCCAGCCTGTATGAAAGGCGTCCAGTGCAGCATGGAAACCGGATCGCTGGGCACAGGAGTTTGCATTTGCTCCCTCGTTTGGTCCTCCCACGTGCAGTGGCCCCTCACCCTTCCACGTATACACTCTTGCCTTTATCTACCGTTTCGTTCTACGCCCTTGCCATTTTCTGAGGTCAGAGAACAGAGGAATAGCTGATGAATCTCTAAACATTTAGTATTAGCAGTTTTCGATGGAAAACAAGGGCTGCCATGAGGTGTCCAGGGGACCCTGGGACGTAATTTGGTCACACCAGCCCTGGGGAAGCAGAGGCAACTGAGATGTGGGCGTAGGCAACCCACGGACCCTGCTTCTAGTTAGTGTGAACTGAGACTTGCTTATTGGGACAATGAGGGAGATCAATGACATTCTCGAACGGTAAGATATTCACACGGCGACACCCATAAAAATGGCTGTGACTGCAACATGGTTGCAGTGGCTACTCCGTAAGGTGTGAGTGGCCCAGGTGCCCAACGGGAGGGTCTGCACTTACTCACCACAGATTCCATGTCATTCAGGGTTATCTGCTTTCCCAACATCATTTTGTAAAACGGTCTAATGAAGAATCCTAAAATACAATGAGAACTGGATTACTTTCAAATTGTTGATGCTACGGTGCATCAGAAATGAAATACAAGATGAACATGCCTTTGATTTGAATGAGAAATCAGGAAAGAATAAGCAAAGACCTTTGATGATAATTTGTGACCAAGGAGATGCGGGCCTGCCTTTTTTTTGGGGGGGGGTCAGTTAGTAAGGAGGGCAGGTACTCTAACAGAGGTGGTAGGGAGGCCAAAAAGGCTCCTGGGGGGGTGACAAACAGGCCTGAAGGCCCCGCCAGACTTTGCAGTGAAAAGGCACATGAGCGGGGAGAGGGAACACTCCAGGCAGAGGGACAAGAGCAGGACCTGTCAGTGGTTTGCGGGGTGGCAGCATAGGGACTCCTGGGGAGGACAAGCCTGAGGGCGCCTGGGGAGTGTGCACTTGCACAGGGTGTGAAAGTTCGGGCTGCCGCCTCCGTGAGGGCAACGGGAGTCACTGAAGGCCAGGCAGAAACTCCACCTGCATTTCAGCATCGTGCTAGGGCAGGAATGGCGAGAAAAAGCAGGAAGGGGACAGGACATGAGGGAGAACACTTAGAAAGCTGTGCCATCTTCGGGGGGGGGGGTGCTGATGAAGCCTGAGGGAGGTGATGGCAGTGAGGACAACCTGCCCACCACACAGGGCCCCCCAATCCACCTTGTCCACAGGCAAGTCAGCACCATGCGCCTCCTCATTGCAGGCGCTGGACCCTCAGCCCCACCCCCACTTAAGCAGTCACCAGTCCTCTGCAGCAGATTGCTATTTGCACCGGCTCAGGTGGCCCCAGGGCTGCAGGCTCAAACACCTTCCGTGTCTGGGGAAGTAGAGGATGAAGCTGACACAAGGATGCGTGGTCGCGCTTTTGAGGAACAAGACGCTGCTGACCACACACACCTGTGGGCGTTCTGGCTCTCAGTTCTGCAGTTCCCGGCGCACACTGGTATCCCCTGTTGCGGTTGTCTCCTGGGTTCCCCCATCTGTTCCTGCTTTTCTCCACGACTCCCTCCATGAGCCTTGACTCAGCCAGCCCTTGCTCTTCTGAAACAGTCCCAGCTTCTAAATGCTCAAATCCCACCCTGCTGTGCCTAATCCTGAAAGTGTTCCCAACCCTCCAGCCAAATCAGAGTCCCCTCAGAGTGCTCCCGCACTCTCTTCTGCTGGACTGCATCACTGGGGGTCTTCTGGGGCTTGTTTTCCCACTAGATTCCAAGTTCATACAGGTCAGGAGCACATCTGACGCTTCTCTGTATTTCCCCATAGCCACTAAGTATGTCTTCTCACTTGGCAGAAGGTATATGGACTAACCTTCTAAGAAAAGGCTGAAGTGAACTGGAACAGCTGAAATAATCTATGGCATGACTTCAATATAGCAAATGAAAATATGTTCACATGACATATGTATCTAGAAAGTGAATGCAGTTTCTTTCTAATAAAAAAGTGCTTCCTTCCCCAACTAAAAATACAACATTGAAATCAGAGGATCAAAATCAGTTAGCGAGTACCAGTAAAAACCCACTGAAGGATAAAGTCGAGGGCGAGGCACTAATTGTATCCTGGACTAGCTAAGGTTCCGCAGACGCAGTCTCTCTCCACAGTGACTGCACGGTCAACCTGAAGTCTTACTGTCTTCCATCCTCAACCATTTCACCCCCAGGCCCTTCCAAAATATTTCCAATTCTCCTTCCTCAGGGATGACTTCTGTAGTGGCCCCCCAAGGGCAGCACTTTTGAAGAGACCAAATCCATGCGAGTCCCTACCCTGAAGTGCTTCCATGGCCTAAATGCTCTACACAAGAACGAGGTCAGCCTGTGCCATCTGTGCAGCGGCGATCCCAGGGTCAAGGCCAAAGCTGAGCTATAACATTGCTTTGAAATTATTTACAGTGTCTTCACATTCAAATAAAAATAATCAGTTGGGGACCCATGAAACAATGGCAGGATGTCGGATGAATCAGATCGTTCCGAATAACTTTTCAATTAGCTTTTCCATCTGTCACAGAATCTAGCTCTTGCTAAAAAAAAAAGTTATTCTTAAAAACAGAAAATACAAAATCACAGAATGTTCTGTGCTTCATACTAGTTTCTTCTGTAGGAAAATTTTAAACTGTGTGTAGACACTGAGTTTTCAGTGTTCAAACTGACAGCTGGGAAAAGTACCTCCGTTATGGGCAAAACATAACAATAATTCACCGGATTACACAGAACCAGTGATGCGTCGGCTGGACATCTGTGATGTGAAAGATCAGATACCTAACGAGGAACCACAAACAGCCCTGTCCTGTTTTTATGACTTCAAGGCTTTTTAATGACTTACCGTCTAAAAGTTTCCCGTGAAACACCGCCAGACCAGCAACCCTTCCAATAAAAGTGAAGTAGGACAGATGGTCTTCGTTACAGAGGCCCGAATTGGGGTTGATCTGCAGGGTGTAGTTGTCCCTGGGGACGGAAGAGAGAGAAAAAGCCCCATCGCATTTTTTCAAGAAGAAACGCGAGTTCGCATTTTCCTCTGCTGCCTGTCATTAGTTTTCACGGTGCTAACGCTTCTTCACAAACTCTCTGGTCCTGATGGGGAAAGGTGTCAGCTAGAGAATGTGACTTTTGAATGTGACCATTTAGTTAGCCTCTGTCTGTAACCAGCGACTGAGGTCCTGTAGAGCTGGTGCACACGCCCTTCGTAAGGTTAACCATGCGTTGCTATTTGACTGTTTTGGGGCTACAAAAACATCAGTTTCATTTGCTTCCCAACACCTTGGGAAGATGGACCCACCACGGAACAAAGGGACTGTGACGAGCAGAATGACTTGAGGACTTTCGGTTCTCTGAGGAAGAAGCCTCATTCCTGCGAGAGGCTTTTGGTTTGGAGATTGAGACCCTTCTCATGGCCCCTCATCTGGTCCGACCACGGCTGAGCCCGAGAGGCCCGAGGGCACTGGTACCAGTGCACGGCAGCCTTAACAACGCAAACCACAAAAACGCGCCCACGTCCCTCTTCGGTCTCAGCGTCTGAGGGTCAGCTGTTTCCAAGCTGGGCTCCACAGACAGATTCAGATTCTTTCGGGGGACCTTGGGAATGTAGGTGACAGGTGAGGACCCTGCTGTCCCCTCCTCCCCCACCACCTGCCTCTTTAATGGCTCTGATCAATTTTACAAAGCGAGCTTTCTCCTGGGATGACAAAAAGCAACAGCAACAAACAAATGAGGTGATTCTTGGCTGGAGCAACTGGGCAGGATCCTGAGGCTGCCTTCCAACAGAGCCCCCAGGAGGGAGATGTGGGAGAACCGTGTCCCCTTGGAGCAGAGGCTGCCTTCCAGCAAGGTCAACAGCTCTCCTACAGGGTACTTGGGTCCATGGCCCGGAGAAGGAATGGTTGGCCTTGTAAGCAGCCGATGCTTGATTCCTGAGAAAGCGCTTGCGTCTGTCTTCGTTCCCTTGCCTGGCAGCGACGAGATCCTAATGCCTGAGGGGAATCTGGTTCTTCCCAGATGGAACCAGCACATGGTCTTGTGGGTCCTGCAGAATGGGTCCTCCGCAAAGCCACCACAATTTGCCTTTAACTAGAGTAACTGCAGAAACTAGTTTTGTCCATGAGAAGAGGGTGACTTCCTGAATTCTGACATTGACAAATTCTCCTGAATTAACACACCGTTAGCAATGACAACTGCCTCTTGTTCTTTACTATCCGTACCCAGCACATTTTCAATTTTAACAACAAGAACCCAACAGACAAGAAAAAAATCATTTTTAGGTGTTCAGTGTACACTGTTTAACCAGGTACAGGCAGAACCTGTTCTAGACTCAAAAGGGAGGGAGTGTGTTGGGTGTGGGGGACTCAAAAGGGAGGGTGTATGCTGGGTGTGGGGGGATGGGGACCGAAATCAGCGGTGTTCATTCATTTCAACAGAGTGAGCCGCTTATTCTGTCATTAAGTTGGAACAATTAAGAATAAAATGGCTTCAGTGGGGACACATTCCAGATTCCCTCCCTATACTTACGTGGCAGAGTACTCGAAGAGACCATAGTAGGGGTTGAACATCTCTTTGGACAGTAAGAAGAACCATTCTCTGGCCACGCCCCCATAGTCCAGGCCTTTCTCCGATTCGAACTCAATCCACAGTCTAGCTTTTAGGACGTCTGGCCTTTTCACAGACATGATTCTCCGATAGGACTCCTCAAAAATGTTATTTCTGTGGAGTTTCATTTCAAACCTATTTGGAATATCAGCCTACACCAAAGGGGGAAGAAAGCACACAATCACACAGTAAATACACGCCTCACTCCAAAGAACAGCAAGGACGGCAGTGTTCAAAGGCACGAGCAGTGACACGCAGTTCCAGCGGAGCCCCCTCCTTCGGGCCCCTCCTCACACATGTGGGAAGGCTCACCCTCGGGTGACCCTCTGGACCCGCACAGCAGCCACCGGCGGCGGTCAGGCCGAGCCGGCGACAGGCGCTGCCGAAGGAACTCTGATGAGCAGAGCACAGTCCCCCGTCCCCCTTTTATAAGTAATCATGGGGCGCTCGACCCACCTCCCAGCAAGTGAAATATGGTCAACTCCACACACTGTTTCCGCCAAAGAAAGTGACTTCGTCCAGGTCCTCCAAACCCTCGACAACCCCCACGTGGCCAAGATGGGCAACTACTCAGCTCCAATGGGGGCTCCGGCTGGTCCCCGAGGCCTGCCGGCTGATTCTGTTGCCGTGGGCAGTGGGACCCTGATTATTATGCCAAGTTGTGGGAACGCGTCCCAAAGGCCACAGGGAATACATATGAAAATAAAGAAGCCCTTGACAAATTGTAACTGCTTCCTGGAAAAAATGAGGGATGGGGCAGCTTTGCCATGAAAATGGATTTGCAGAGTCAGTGAGGGAAGGTGCCACACGGAACACGAGACAGGGTGAAGTCCACAGTGGTCTCTCATTCCTGGGGTTAGCGCAGGTGACTCATGAAGAAACTTTGTGGGGACTTTATGTGCTCAAATTTGAGTCGTTTGAAAAGTAGTTATTCGAGAGCTACCTGAATCAGGATGTTGGAAGACAGAACGGGACCCCGACGTGGGCGCTCCCAAGGAGGGGCTGCCTCTCGTGCATCTGTGCATCGCCAGCGCCCTATCCACAGCGGAGCCCAGCGGGCCAGGCCCCGACGGCGGGACCAGAGCCGGAGAGAGAGCAGCCGAGCACAGGCCAACTGGGGAGATGGGATGGGGGAGGGGCTGCTCTCCTTCCCCCAGTGGGCAAACACCAAGGCAAAACTCCCCCAAGCCCAAAACAGACAGTGAATTTGCAAAGTGGGGAGAAACACGATAAAATGGGCTTCTACGTCAGAGACATGAAGTCACAGAGGAGAACAAAGGGCATAATGTTGTAAAATCTGGGGCGAATCAGTAGAAAATACTGTAATTTAAAACACTACCTGGAAAACGTTAGAGGGTGTCTCAGATTTGTGGAAATCTTATAGGTTTTCCCGGTGAGAATTTTAATTTGAAAATTACACTTGGTCTTAATGTGCCAAATACAAAATCTGGCAGAAGTAACTCCTGCTTGAGTGTGGTTGGTAGGATAATAATATGGGTGTAATAGTTTAAATTTTAATTTGAATATTTCGCCTAATACATCATCTTGTGTGCTTGAGTGTGATATTGTTATGTTAGAGAATTACACGCCTATGATTTCGTAATAAAAGATTTTGTAATAAAGGGGGCATTATTTGTGCTGGGCCCTGTATTATTATAAAATTATACTTCTGAATTTAAATGGAAGGGTTAGACCACTTTCCTAACTAGAATCTAGGTTTTATTAAATATAACCATAAGTAATTGCATAAGCTTTTCCAAATTTTTTGACGAGGTCCTGAATTATTTTACTTCCCATAAAATCATTTCTATCTTTTTACGTATTACATAGGAAACTACCCTTCAGGCGATTTGATATGTAATACTGGTTCATCTTCATCTGCCATTTCTGCTAAAAAGAAAATTCGGATAGAAGATGCAGGCGGACCAGAGTGCAGTGAAAAGAGCAAGGTCGCAGTTTCGTGCACAAAGAAAAGGGACAAGTTGTTCCGGCTGAAGTGACTTCAGTAACTTACAGAGGACTCAAACAGCATTTTTGGAAACATGTTACTCACAGGTTTCTTTAATTTCTTCCTAAAGTAGTCGTATTTCTGCTTAAATTCTCTGGAGTAAGGAACCGCCTAGAAGATAAATTTACAAATATAAACAATGTACACAACACACTTAGAATTTTATGTAAACTGAGTCAACAATTAGAGAATTTCATGAATCATAAACCTCAAAATTCTGATTCTCCGTATTATACTCAAGTTTACATGACTGCACAGCACATGGAAAACCTCTAGGAATGATTAATGGAAATCAGCACTGAATAGGACTTTCACCCTGACAGCAACTAAACTGCTACTGGAGAAGTCATTTAGGGATATGCTACCCAAAATGCCCTTCCCAATACAACTTTTGGCTGAATATGAGTCAATGTGTACTCTTTCTTTTTTTTGCTGTCAGCTATAACACTTCAAACACAGCCCCAAAGTGACCTATGCTGCCATTTTGAAAAGACTGATCATGCTTTTAAAAGTCTTTGGGAGGAAATATAATGAGCAGAAAGGCAACTGAACTGGTATTCTTATCAAGGACTGTAAGACCAGGTGGCGGGCACTCTGGAACAGTGCCCCATCAGGGTCGGGTTTGCCCCTTACTGCTCAGCAGGAAGACTCGGGTGCGGGTCTCCCCGAACCCTCATGCCTTGCCTCTGCGGCAGAGTGACGGCACCACAGGAGTGGGCTCGGGGACTGAGCGAGCCACCACTCCTCACAAGTGCTGGAATCTCTTAGGCAAAGTAATAACACTTTAATGTAGCCGTTTAAATCCTCTTTACTTGCTATGTGGTAAAGCAGCTCACAATAGCCAGAGCCCTGACTTTGGCGTACTGAAAAGGCTTGTATGTACACATACATGTATTACGGAGCAGAAAGGACTGGCTTTTGCAGAGACATGGGTACAACTGTAGCAGCCTCATACTCAGAATGACTCATTGCTTTTTGGCCAACAGTGTGCATTTGGGCAAGAATAGCTCTGCTGGTATCTTTTTGGGCTAAGTTAACAAAACATACTGGTCCTTAGCACGGTGTCTCCAGACTCCAAACCTCATACCTTCACCTGGCTCATTCCTGAGCCGAAAGAGGAGAAATGAAAAACATAAGCCTCCCTCCCTCATACTGCTTTTCAGACAATCACACAGATAACTGAGCCAACACAGAAACAACCACTCTCATAGCGAACAACGATCATGTCAGTGTTTCACTTTGTAATTCAAGAACAATAAATGTATCTATCTTAGGACAGTTTATACTACTTATGGTCTTTCCTTGTTTTCAATCCACTCTTCATTCACTGTTCCACTGAGCCCTGGATTTGACCACACATCATATTTATTCTGGACAGCGCTTAGTCTGATGGAATCACGTGTGGATTCCTATTCTGGAAAACGTGGAAGTTTGGTCAGGATCTGGACCACCACCGGTGTAAAGGAAAGGGTACACTGTCCTGACTTAAGCCAATAAGGATACTCTCCTGTTTCTTGCTCTGGCCACACTATATCCCGTAACAACCTAAGATTTTCTGTCTGGTTTATGTGCTCATTCTTTGGTGGTTCATCTACCAATTTTTTCAACAGCTATTTCTTGAGCACCGACTCTGTGCCAGGCGTTTTAGGCACAAGGGAAATAATGGCACAGTAACCAAAGAGTTCTCTCCCTGTTCTCTCCTGGAGCTTACAAGCTGTTGTGAGCGATAGGTAACAAGAAGCAAAGGAATAAACCGTGGTAAGTGAGGACAAAGCGACAGAGCTCCCGGGAGGCTATTTTATAGGAGCTAGTCAGGAAAGGGAAGGCAGGCAGCTCTGAGAAAGGGACACCTGAGCAGAAACTGGTGACGGGAGGGAACACGTCATGGCAGGGACAGTGAGTGTGAAGCCATGAGAAGGCAAAGTGTTTGGTTGATGCTGTCAGCTGTGATTAACTGTGACAGGGGGAAGTGAACCTAAGGAAATGTATTTCTTGGCATTACACCATGCCAGCTTTCGAAAAGCTGACTTCTAGAACAGACTCTCTTGCCAGCCAGTTCTGGGACAACCTCTTCACAATGGATTTCACTAGATGAACTTTAAGGTACTTCCATTTCCAAAAATCTGATCGCCAGCAATTATTCTTGTTTTCATTCTCCCTTGAAAATGTTGAAAAAGGCTTAAACATCCATCTCTGCGAAGTTCGACAGTCTCACATGAAAACTCCCCCAGGGGGTACGCTGCGGAATGCCGCCCCCAGCGCACGACACCCACTCCCTGGCCTGACTTACAACATGGCTGGTGCTGACTAGATGTGGGTGGAAATGGGATGCGGGGATATTTTTGGCCTTTCTTTGGCTGTGGACTGATGCATGAATGTTGAAAAATCACGATCCTCCTCCGGTACTTCTCTCTTCCCTCTCGATGTAGTTCTTGTAATGGCATGAGAGTAGGGCTGTACGTTCTCCGCCTGAGAAGGTTCCAGCCACGCAACAGGACCGAGACGTCCAGGAGTGCAGCCTCTGAACAGAGTCACAGCTGTAGTGTCTTTCTTCTTTTGGCCGAATTATTTATTCTCCCTTGAAAATCTGGCATCCTACTTTCTTACAGTTTAATTTGTAAAATCAGCCTAGGTAAAAAGTTACATGTCGGTTGTGTAAAGCCCTTTTGCTCTGCCTTACACGTGCTTTCTCTTTGGTGCCAAATGAAAACCTGACTTAGTATGCAAGATGGGTCTGAATACTTTCCTGTTGTTCCTGTCCAGCTGACGCCGGAGCTCTTTGGGGAGAAGGGCTCCCAGCTGGCGTGGGGACACTGGTGTGGCTACGAGCACACCTGGGGCTCTAGTCCCAATTCTGACATTTGCTGGAGGTTTTGGCAACAAAATTAGCTTCCTGATCTTCTGACAAATCGGGAATAATAACGTCTCCCCTCCCTTCCAGAGGGGACTGCTCAGCATGTAAAAGCAGCTGATTATCAAGTTCTTCGACAAGTACAAAGTGTGACACAGCATGATAGTACTCGTAAGAGCAGCAAGCACGGGGAGCACTTTACAAAAGCTTTTCATGGTGACATTTGTCATACGGACAGCATATTGACTTACGGCAACGCTGCGCTGGCTGACACACAAAGGGTCCCCTTGCCCCTAATACATATTTTTAAAACTGGGGAAAAAGAGAAACTCTAGGTACCAGATAAGCAGAAAGACTCAACATGGAGAAATAAGTGGGCGCTGGACCTAGACACAGGCATGTGGGCTTGGGTTTTAATCCTCGTGGAGGGACGCAGAACCTGGCCATCGGTCTGTATGACCTAGGGAGCCGGAACAGAGTTCCCTGCTCAAACCTTACATCTG
The DNA here is from genome assembly GCA_004027475.1 of Anoura caudifer. Taxonomy (NCBI): domain Eukaryota; kingdom Metazoa; phylum Chordata; class Mammalia; order Chiroptera; family Phyllostomidae; genus Anoura; species Anoura caudifer. The sequence continues at coordinate 333,695 of PVKU01000739.1, read as the reverse complement.
AAAAAGGGACAAGAAAACTCTACCCACTGGCCAAGGAAAGTTGCAAGGAAGCTTACCTTCTGTCCAGGACCATAAATGGAAGAAAAAGAAAAAGAAACAGACCTGTGATAAATTCATATTCCAAGGCTACACCAAAGTGGGTATGAAATCCATGATTATGCTAAGTGGGGGTGAGTGAACCCAGGCTCAGTGGTTAACAGTAAATACAGGTCAGAACTTATAAAAGCCCCATGTGAAAAAAATGAAGATGAGCACGCACACAAATTATCAACTGAACTAGGCAATGAACTGCACCTGAGGAGAGTCTACAGCCATAACCAGTGGAAATATTTCATATTCCTGGGACCAGATCTAATAATCTGAAAAAGGCTATAAAAGAGGCTATTTTAAGAATGATTAAAAAGCTGGAAATGTAAATGAAAAAAAAAAAAAAAAGGAAAACACAGGACAGAAAAATAGCTAAAAAGACCGAGCAAATAAAAAAAAAGCAAATAAACTCTGAGCAATTAAACACAGTCACTGACCTAATACATAAAATAAACTGATAGAGATAGCTTATATCAAAAGCTTAAGAAAAATTAACTGAAAGAGCTGAGCACACTACATACAGCAACAAAAGAGAGATGGAAATATGAAAGCTAAGAGACAAGGAAGATAATTGTGAAAGTGAATCAATGACCCAACAGTTACTGATTCAGGTATTTCAAAAGGATGGGAAAGATGCAACATGCAAAGACTGCTGAGACTTTTCTAGACTGGAGGAAAGACATGGTCCCAATGTCTTGAAGAATCACAATGAGTCCAAAGCAGAATAAAGTTTTTAAAATTCATCCACACTTAGGATACAGTAAAACTGCAGAACATTAAAGACACAGAGAAAAATTCAAAACCACCAGTGAAAAGAAAGAGTTACCCACAACAAAAGATAATTAGATCGCC
>PVKU01000739.1:250244-332656 GCA_004027475.1 Anoura caudifer | reverse complement strand
AAAAAAAAAGATGAAATACTAATGATGATTTGGGAAGTTTAAAGACAAGGTGGTTTTAAGGGTAGTTTCCACTGAACAATGGGAAACAGGAGTGGGAAGAATGGCACTAACATTCCCTAAAGGGCTGTATATATCTAGGAGGAGAGTAGAGAGTGATGAATTTTGACATTAAGTACGTTGGTTAACAATTTTAATGTGAGCACTCAGAGAACAGAAATAGAAAACACAACTTCCAAGCAAGCATTTAAAAAAAGGAGAGAAAATTGTACTCTATCAATCTAATAGGAGGTAGAAAAGAAAACAGAGGAAGAGGCGGAAAGGGTAGCCTAGGCAAATACTAACGGAGAGAAAATGAATGTGACGCTCGGTAAAGCCAGGCACCGTGGGAGGCTGATGGAGCTGTCTCGGTGAGGTACAACAGCCAGGAAAAACACAGAGATGGGAATGGGTAATTTAAACACCACAGGCTTGGTCTAATGGTATACATGAAAAGAACACTTCCATACCCAAGAAAGACAGAGAATACACATTCTTTTCAAACACAAAAGAACATTTACAAAAACTGGCCAAGCCTTCAAAGAAGTTTCAAATATCTGATAATCAACATTCCATATTCAATAGTCTCTGACCACAATGCCATAAAATTAGAAATCAATAAGAAACAGGCAAAAATTCTCCCATAGTCTTAGAAACTAAAAAGCACATTCTAAATAACTTACAAACCAAGGAGAGAAAAAAATCACGTGGAAATTACCAAATATTTGGAACTGAATGACAACAAAGACCAGATGTCCACACTAAGTTGACAATTACCTGAACACACACCCTCTTACTGAAGGAAATAACACTAATAATGAGAGTAAACAAGCTCTTTAAGAAAACAAAGAAATGGAGAACTCTGGTGGGGGCAAATCTCCCTGGATTTATGATGCCGAACAATTTTCAACAGTAATAAGACTACGTGCTTGAGTGAATGTAGATGATCAATAAACCATAAAAAGGATCTGAAAAAGACTGAGAAATATCACATCAAAAGTCTTTTGCCAGTTGAAAACAGCTTTGCTTCTTGAATGTATCTGTTTTTCATGATGCAGAAGAGAAAAATGCGATTCTAGCAACTTATTGTGATTGTGAATAAAAAAAAAAAAAAAAGCCATGGTAGGATGGCAGGTTTTTATTAAGCTACACAGAGAAAAAGTAGTGGCCTGTGTTATTGGGTACTTTGTAAACTGTACCGAAGCGGCTGAGCAAATCGAATAAACAGACCCAACAGATAGATAACTGGAGGGACATCAGGCATCAAGGTGCATTTGCATTATAATATCATTTAAGTTTCAAGGGACTTACCTTTATAACTCAAAACAGAATTTGAACACACTCAGATGAAAGCCATGGAATTAGAATTTTAAATATACCCATTGGCCTCTTAGCACTCAACATAATACATTTAACTTCCTTATGCTCTTCCAGTTTTTTTAAAAAGAACCCCAAATTTGCAATCTTCTGTGGTCCCAGTACCTTTCCTGCAATTCCAAATCACCTCCTCGCACTGTTATAACCACCGACAGGAGGCGCTGCTGCACACTCCCTGCTGAGGAGATTCGCCCCATTCTACAGACTCTGCCCAGGGCATGGACACCAAGTGTCCGTTACTTCTGAATGACCCGAGGTTCTCACTCTTCCTTATGAACAGTGTGCGGCAGCATTTTAAGAAGGCAGCGCCATACCTAACGCAGAACTGGTTCTTTTCCCACCTGGCATACACGAAGGGACTATGAGAAAGTTAGTGGGTCAGCGGAGACAGAGATTCTTATCTGCCAGCTCCAGAGGTTAGCGACAACCTCACCCAAACTTTTACAGATTTTCAGTGCTGGAAGAGATTCAGAACACAGCTTAGATTTGTTAGCATGCATGAACTGCCCTCGACTTAAAGGAAGGACAAAATTCTTCAAATACAGGGCTGGCTTTGCCTCATATAAAAAGGAAGAGAGGGCAATTTGATTGTTACACTTACAAGCCACCCTTTCATAATGGAGAAAAGAAAATGCTCAGTTTTGCTACCATTATCACACCACTTTCTTTTCGTTTGTGACGGAAGCCACGTGAAAAGGCAAATGCACCCGTACCTCACCCAGAGTCTTGTCACCTGTAAGTTCCCATAAGGAGATGGGTGTAATGTTAAACTACTCGATTACACCAAGGTGCGAGTAATATGCAAGAAATGCGTGTTTTGATGCAACCAAAATACGACACTGAACATTCAGAACTTGAGAATACTGACCGGGCCGGTGATAGCTGGGTTCTGCAATCTTGGGTCTTCCCACTGAGTTATTTTGCTATCTGAAAATTAATATTGAAAGAAAATCAGCATATTAGTTCAAATCTATGTTGTCAAAAATCTTCTAGAAATAATTATTTCTGGGTTTTCCAAAGCTGTCTAGTCTCCCAACCTGGCCCCCAAAGATAGTAACTTAGTATTTCAGGGTTAGAAGAGAAGTTCTCTCTAGGGCAAACCTCCTACATACTGTTTAGTTAGACACTCGATCAAAAATGCACAACTAAAGTACAACCGTCTATTTACACTGCTTTTAGCAAGCAATCGGCTGAAATTTTGATTATAAACCCCCGTTCTTTCAAGGATTTATAACTTGATCTTGATTTTCATTTAATTGAAAGAAAAGGGCACAAAAAGTCTTAGTCTACCAAAAGTTAACGAACACACATGATATTTTTCTCATTTCAAATATTTTTGCCTGTGCTTATGATCTTGAGAAACGGCTCTCAGTTAAGAAGTCTGCACTGAACAAATGAATAATCCACAACATGTGTCACTGGTAGGGCACACAACAACCAAAGCAGCTAGTCAGTAAGGCAGTCCAAAAAATGAGAATTAGAGAGTGCAGGGGAGGAGCTGGAGAAAGGCCTCCCCATTGGCCGAGTTGGCAAGAAGTGGTTCTCTTTCTTCCCAAAGAGTCAACATGAGCAAGATCGCTCAGTGCTGCCTACATAGCTACCCAGCAGCTACCCTCCATCACGTGGGATTTGTGACTGTGCCTAATTAGAGAGGATCACCGTGTGCGTGTGTGCGGTGGGGGCAGGGGTGAACTCCCATGAAAGATGATGGGGAGACTGACAGGGGAGAATGAGCTCTCTCTGGAGTTTTAGGAAATCTAAGTTGGTTTAAAGACAAGGGAAATTATTTGTTCGAGAAAAAGATTGATTCTAATTATTTCCTGTAAATTCTGTTAGTGAACTGATAAGAATAACTCATAAGTTTGGTTTTAACGGCCATACCAGGGATTTTTCAGAGTCTGGTATTATACTTATTTTAATAAGAGCAGAGGTAAAGTTTTAAAATAAAGTTACCAAAGCACAAAATGATTCTAGATTTGTGCGTGCTGGAAGAGAATTTGCATGAAGTGTTTCAACCATTCTGGAACACCTTATTGGAAATGAAAGGCATTTTTGGGTCCCTTACACTTTGAAAAAAGACTTGGGAAAATACAGGTTGCTACTGTGATGGAGAATGATAGAAAAGAAAATGAAATAATGGAAAAGATAGAACTGAGTAGAAACTGCCTTGAACTATAACCTTAAGGACTGGGTATTGTCATCAAAGTGGAAAATGAATGAATGACCAGTACGCGACAATTCCCAAATCTCCAGTCCAGAGCTGAGCTTCAAGCTCCACCCTGGACATCTGTGCTGGGATTTCCTACAGGTGTCTTCAGCCCAACTCTATCAAAACTGAACCTGTAATCCTCACCCACATTGCTCATGTCATCCTGTATTCCCGGGTTAACAGTGTCACAACCCATTCACTGTTCAAATCCGGAATCTGGACACACCCTTTCTCCTCCCTGGCCATTCACCTCTGCTGGTCACCAACCCATCCCTACCTCGCTCTCATCAGGCTTCTTTCGGAGCGCTCATCTTTCCCCTGGACCCTTCTCTAGGCTTCCCTGGCCTCAGTCTTCTCCCTGCTCAGGACTTCCATGGCAGCTCTGCCAAAAGGATCTTTCTAAAGAACAAACCTATTGTCACTTCCTCTGGAAAATCCCCCCTGGGGCTCCCTCCTGCCTGCAGAAGGGCTCGAGTCCCCACACCTGGCAGACCCCCTTTGACTTGACCTGTGTGCCATGCCTGCCTCGTCTGCGCACAGGCCACGGGCAACCCGGAAGCATTTCTCTGAACGTTGGCACCATCTGCACCTGCACGTGTCTTCTCCCAGAGGGAAGCGCTTTTCACTGCGTGTGCCTGACTAGTCTGAGTCATCATTTGGGATCTGTCCGAAGAGTAACCCATTCAATGTGTAAGGTCCTCCTGCAGCCCCTCACCCTGCCCTGGCCCGCCACTGGTGCCCAGCCGCTTCACAAGCAGGTGCACCCTGCTTCTTCCGCTTCTACATTCACAAGGGGTTCTTTGCTCTAATCCAACACTTACAGCACTCCCTGGTCCTCTGTGCGAGAACGCAAGCCCCTCGAGGACGGGGCTGCATCATTCCTCCCTGCAGCCTCCTCCTCGCCGGCATGTAACACACTTCCTAGCATGTAACAGGAGCCTAATATGTTATTGTTTTAATGACCAGATGAAGCTGATGGTGAAAACAAAGTTCCTTCAAAACTGTCTGAGCTTCCAGAATCATACAAGTTTCTGTGTGGTTATAATAAAGGTTAATTTTGCAGTTAAGTACTGTCAATATATGAATGTATGGTGACCAGTTATCCATTTTTTCCCCTAGAATTTTGTAATCTAAATTTGTGTTGTGTCTTTGAGGCATTTTTCAAATAAAGGGACAAGAATGAAGTAAGAGAATGAGAAAATCAGTCAATTTAGCACCTGTTAACTGGTTTGGTAAGGCTGCGGGCAGAATCGACTAAAACAGGATTTACAGCATCAGCGGAACCTAATTTTCTCTCTTAGCTTCGTGTACCAGACACCTGTGGCCAATCCCTCAGCTGCAGGGCATATCTGGTCTTTAAGAAGAATGACACAATTCCTCAGAGAAGGAGCGATTCAGGTTAAGATACTCCTTTAGCCTTCTGTACCAGGCTTGAGACATACAAGCTATTCGATAAACGTCAACCAAATGAACCAAGGCACCTGAAGAGATTGGTACTGAGCATTCTCTCTTCTGAAATTAAATCGCTCAGATGGTTGAAATTATTAATCTTGAAAATGTCTAACTTCTCTAGGATTTACAAAGTGGAGAATAACCTAACGATTTCAAAGAGAAGCGCGCTGCCGTCTTTGTCACTCAGAGGACGGTCACCTGTCCCCGCGATGCTGGAAGACAGGATGACTCTGACTGACTCTCAAGATGACTGCTTTCACAGCGAAATGGCATAGGAAGGATGACCTGGTTTCTGTTCTGTGACAGCAAAATGAGATGCTGAATTTTACTAGCAATCAGATGCGGGAAAACTATTTGGAAAAGGAGGTTCATTTGGAAGGTGGAGAAATTCCTAAACGTCACCACCAGGTAATTCAACCCATTTTGGAGTGTCCCTACGAGTCTGAAAAAGCCTCTTAAAAATAGAGGTATTCTGCACTTTTCATCAACTGGATTTCGGGGAAATGGCATATGAACTGAACTCAATTTCACCAACAGGCACCCCTTTATCACCTTCCATTGAGTAAACCTTGACAAATTAGGAGAAATGGCAGAAATGCTGTATTAACAGCTAGTGGCTAATGAGGTTCTCATAACCAGATCTTTCTCTTACATCGTTTCTGGTCCAATTTATACTATGTTAAGAGAACCTTGCAGTATGGGTAAGCAAAGGCGAATCTTAACCTCTGGAAAGAGGAGCCCCCATGTGCTCTCTGTTCTAGCAGGAGAAATGAGGAATGCCGTGCTTGGAGGGTCTGGTGGACTGGTTAGGATTAAGGAACCGCCGGGCATTCAGCACAGAACTGCCCTTTCTGCCTCCCAGGCTGCAGGTGCTGCTGCTTCTCAGGGTAAATGCCTTCCCCTTTCTGACCAAGGATTGAACTTCCTAACAATGTCACCATGGACCTTCCATGAACCCACTTCAAGTCACCATTGTCCAAAACACCTACTACATATTATCTTAGTTCTATGCACGCCACTAGAAACACAGCCTATGATTTTATTATTTCTAACGCACACTAGGATGGCTGTTTGCAATAGTGTTGCCCTTGTCTTTGGGTGCTTGCGGAACCTTAGGGACATTTCTAAAGTTTTTTTCAGGTTGATCCAAAGATCACCAGCCAGGACATGGCATAGTGTTGTGTGAAATGCTCTGCATGCAGCAGGTCCAGGTTGCATTACTGGGTAAGACCTTGTTTTCATAAAATCATTGTTCTTTGCTATCTTTGAAAACCAAAATTGTAAGGTACAAAAAACCAAAAACAAACAAACAAACAAAAAAACCAAAAACCAAAACCGAACACCTGTTTTTTGTTTTTAATTTGCAAAAGGAATATGAACCCCCTATTCCTTTAGCAAATTATGGTAAGAAAATGATAAATAGCATATTGAAGAAACACACCTATTTTAAAGCATTGATGGCGGCAATTTTACGCTCACAGTAAAATTCTGGAAAGCAGGTAGATAGTACTTTTACTGGTTGAGGACAAAACGAGGCCTCTATACCTTGACATAGTCTAATTTAAACCAAAGGATAGCCTGTACCCCCAAATATACTGAGGACTTCTACTTTTGGGTCAATTCTGAATTGTTGGGTTTCTTGCTTAATTCAATTCATAATAACCCCTCAACCCCCGTGCCAGAAAATGAAGGTCTGTCTGCAATGCACTTGACTGCTTAGTAAAACCTGGACGAGGCACTAAGCCCAAGAGAGTGACAAGCCCCATCCTCACAGCCGGACTTCCCAGCAACTGGCTCATCAGGGTGCTCAGCTAGCCAGCGTGATGAGTTACGACGACGTGAGGCTGGGGAAACCTGGTACCAGATGACAGCACAGAGCAGAAGACCACCAACCTGCACGTGTGATCTGAACTTTAAATATATTCAAAGGCTTCTTTTTAAGATACGTTTCCAGAGGTTGTAAGGTATATATACATATGGAGAATGTGTCACTTCCAGAAAGACAATAAACCACTGGCTGAAAGCAAACCTGTATTAGTTTAACTTTTAGTTGAAATGAGAAACCACACATTTTTTTCATAGGTGCTGGAGCAAATGTCCGCAGCAAATATACTACAATTTCGAGAAAAGGGCTGCACGTATATTAGTGTGCTGGGTGCAAGGGAACATGCTATGAATAGAAAATAAGTCAGAACGGGCACCTCGCCCTGACACCCGTGGAGGCAGCGCTTCAAACACCCATATGCTGCGTCAAGCATTGCGCACGCACAGATTTTGGGCTCTGTCGTCACTTCTAAGCTTATTTTCTATTACCAGAGTGTATTTATTAAAAGCGCATAAGTCAAGGGGGGGGGGGTCATCAACCAAAAAAGAGTTCTTAAATTAAAAAAAAAAAAAAAGTTAATAGGTCACAAGATCAAATTGGGCAAAAGCTCAACGGGCCATTTTACAGCAAACTTGGGCGGGAAGCACAGTACCGTGCGAGGGCCCTGATTCTCTGGTACCACTCTGTCCACATAACACCTGGCTGCCTAGACAAAGAGTAAACAACAAAGCTTTCATTCTCACATTTGAAACAGCCTCCCCCTCCCTTTACCTGCAATCCCTGCGCGTCCACGCCGGCGCCTACTTACTGTGGTCAATGTAAAACGTTCGGCCATCCACGTGAATTCTTTCTTCCCAACCAGGCTGGTGTCAGGGAAAAAGAGAGGATACACACAATGAGTGAGCAGAGCCAAAATCAAAGGCAAAATCAAGACACCCTAGGACCCTTTCTTCCTCTTTCCCCCTTGGGTACATTTTGACATGAGGAATGAACTGCAAACATTTCAAGGTAACCCTTGACAACATCTAGGAACGCACTTGAATCACAAGTTCTATGATCTCGGATGAATTCACCGCATGAACAGGAAACAGGGGTTGCTATTTCAGAGGCTTCACAGGGAAACTTCAGTGTACCATGGAACAGTTGCGTTGGGGACGGAGTACCTCATTGAATTAGATGTTTACTGAGTACCAAAGGGAGGACGAGGGAAACGGAAATGTTAGAGACAGCTGCTTTGCTCATGTCATCGCTGGTTGAGGAATCTAACCTGTGCACTCCTCTGTCGTGCATGCTTCCGTTCAAACTCGGGGACCACAGAGACTTGGGTAATTTTTTTCAAGAGAGGGCTGATACGCTCTCATCATCTGCACTGCGCCTACCCACTGTTTGAAACTCAGGAACCTACCAGGCTCACTCCCTTTCGAAACTCACTCTCTAGACACGTTCTGGGCTCTTTTCTTCTAAATCCAGGAACCAAGCAGATTTGGAGAGCGAGGGATGTTTATATAACCTAACAAATAAAGATTGAACTCTCACTCTCTTAGCCTCAAATTTTGCCATAATACACCACACACCAGGCAACAGAAAAGGTTCTTACACTTGGCAAAAAAAAACAACCAAAAAATTTCCGGTGCCCTTCCGCTTAAAAATAGTTTTATAGTTCAACTCCTCCCCTCACCCCACCCCCATAATGCTTTTCTTTTAATGGTGGCAAGTAGAGGAGGGTGTGTGGTGAAAATTCCATTCAAAATCCGATTTGGAGTAAATAGCTCGATCCTATTTGGGCTCCCAAACAAATTGATTTAAAATTAGATACATAAGCTGTCATTGACCAGGAAGGAAAACTTGTAATATCTGCAGGCTAAATGACTTACATAAACCTTCTGTGGTTACCTATCCCTTTCTCTCCCACTGTTTTTAATATTTTTGTTCCTATTGACTAAATCAGCATTATGGGGGGAACTTAGCGGTTGCTACGTTACAAAACAAACATGTGCTTAAATGGGCACCTGTGAAGAATGCCTCTCACATCCTAGTTACATGGTCTACCTACTACCGGCAGCTGGCAATTCAGAAGCCTCTTTCGTACGTACTGGCTGTTGGATGAATTGTATGTATTAGAATTCAGTCATACACCCAAGTCTATGAAGAAACCATAGACAAAGGGGGCCCCAAAAGTCTCGAGAAATTGTCACAGAGCCTCTCCATCAACACTGGGCAGAGGAATGAAGAAACATTTTCAGACTTGTCCAGGTGTCTCCAGTGTACTCACAGGAAGAGGGCCAAGGTCATTGGGGTTTAAAGGCGCCTTTGACCGCATGTGTACTGGAAATTTCAGGCGTGGATCTTCCTGCAAGAAAAATGTAAAAGGCAGAGGGTGTTAGGGGTGACTGACCGTGTGCTGTTACTGGCTCCTCCCCTTTGGGAGCTGCGAGCTCGAAGGCAACCCGGGTGCATGTGCATGGAGCCAGGTTCCCGCGTGCACAGGGGGGCGGGAGGGTCTCATCTTTGAACAGGAGGCCTGGCTGGCCATCTCTCAAAAAAGAGTCCACTCTTCCTCCTTGTCCTTGGTGAAGGAAGGAGAGTAAAACTATTTAAATAAAAGGTTAATCACTTTCCCGAGATGGTGAAGGTGAAAAGGAAGGGGGTTCCAGCAGTAATGTTACTATGGAAACCGGAATAAAGGGAGTCCGCCCAGAGGAGGCCCTACTCCACGGGAGAGGGAGTGAAGCCCTAGCGTGTAAACCTCCCGCTGGACCCGGAGCTCCGGGGCAGAGCCGCTGGCCTAACAGTTAGGTGAGCCGCTCCATCAGCGCTTGAGTTCCCTGCTCCTCCCTCCCACTCTTTCCTGAACGGAAGCAGAGAATCTGAACCCGGCCTGACTGGCAAGCCGTGCGCCATGCCGGAGAGAGTTTGTTTCTTCACACCGACCCATCCCTACTCTACAGCTCTACTGAGATTCTCGAGGTCTGCAGATTAGATCCTCGTGCATGTCTTAATACTTCAAAGTTGGCCAAAGATTTTTCTTAACGGATTTGCTTCTAAAGATACCACAGAGAACCAACAAAGGAGAAATACATAGTCTGGCATCTGTGGTCACGCTTTCTAATCGACAAAGTACAGTCAGACCCAGTGATCTTGCAATGTCACTGTTAGGGGTTGGGCACATGATCTCGGTTTCTTGAAATGAGGGAACAGTCTCAGGAAGCATGAGAACTTGCCCAGAGGTTCTGACCCACAGTCCGGGAGCTGCCTCCCACTGATATGGACCCAGCGAAAAGGCAAGGTAACTGAGAGAGTGCATATTTAAACTCACAAGGTTAGAAAGCAAGTGATAAAACTCAGAATAATAAAATATCCATCAAATAAGCCTAAAATTTAAAAAAATCCTTAAAAAAGTAACCCTTTATTTCAATTACAGCCCTTATTACTGTGAAATGAGTAAAAGATTTTCTGCCTTGGTGTTTTCCCAAGTCAACCAGAAAATGAAATAATTAGTACAGACCTTGAAAAATAATGAAATTTACTCTGTGACTGCTGATGGGAAAGGGGTTTCCTCTGGGGGTGACGAACAAGTTCTAAAGTTGATTACGGTGACGGCTGCTCATTTTTGTTCACTGTCAAAAGCCATTCAATTATCTATTTTAAATTGGTGAACTGTTTGGTATGTGAATCAGATTTCAATAAAGCTGTAAAAAGTTATTTTTTCCAAATCAACAGTTTAAACCATTAGTATTACTGGATTACAACAAAGTGACAGATTTTTTTTTTGAAATTGGCAAAAATTTAAAAGAATCACAAAAAATAAAATTAACTTTTGCTTTCTGTTAGCTATAGCAAACTTTTAATTGACAGAATTAATCATGTTAGTGGTTTATGATCGATATTGACCCTGAACCTCACTCATATGCTTTTAAAAAATGATAAGTAAAGGCATAAAATAGGTCCAGTGTTCTGTAGTATATTAGAACACATACAGTGTCAATAGGTATATTAAACAGATTTAGGATTTAGAAAGTTTGAATGGCTGATATTCTGAGAAACATTTGTGATGAGTTAATTGTGATAGAGGAAAAATTTATGAACGCAGAACTCCACAAAAGCTACACACTCACGGCAGAGTCTGAGCTGGACCAGAGTCACAACCACAGGGGACCCTGTGGAGCACAGCCCGTGACTATGCAGGTGTGGAGAAAGCCTATGTCTTGGAATCACACATAGAAGCTACTATGGAAGGCAACCAGCTATTTTGGTTAAAAACTGGTGGTTTAAAAGGTGGGGGAGGAACCCTAAAATTAAAGTACTAGTGAATAGAGGGTGAGGGGAGCATAAAGCATAACATAAACCCAATTTCGTAGGTCCATGATGACGGCCTTGCATGCAAACCCAGAATTCACAGAATGTGAGGGTGATAGGGCCTTAGGAGTCATGTTATTTTGTTATACCAACAAAGATAAAATAATGCCAGCAGCTGCAATCTCTGTCTCTGAAGCCTAAGTCTACGAGCACACGGAACTCCCCTGCCCCCCTGAACAACCAAGGAAGCTGGCACCCCCAAGCTGATGGCACAGGTGGAGGGCAGCCAAGGCCCCAGTGAGTGACGCCAACCTTAGGGATGCCAAGAGTTGGAACACTAATGAGGTCTCAAATGATATGACTGTAAGTGAATAAAATATAAAGAAGCGCATTTCCCCATCTCTCCCTTTTCTCAGCACCGTTAAGAATACTATTTCACAATTATTCCAATATTTCCCAATTACTTCCCTCCATACAGTTGAAAGAGGTTTTAAACAGAATGCAAAGAGCAACAGCTTTTTAAAAACCAAAAAGGGTTCCTAGCAGAATCACTACACACACACACTTGCATAGATAACACAGGAATGCTTGCTGGTCAGAAAAACAGCTTTCCCCCTCCATCCTGGGAGAGATCAATAGCCACGTCCAGGCTACCATGAGTTTATCAGTTTGGCTCCGGTAGAGGACAAACCTGAAACTTCACTAAGGCATATTCTGTCTTGCTGCAAAAACAAGCCAATGCTTTGTCCAGCAGAAGACACAAACATACTCTTCCATACGCACTTAGCAGGAGGAATGGAGAAACCGAATGCCTCCTGTCATCTCTCTTCAGTGAGTCACCTGGTGGCCTCCAGCAGGCATCTGTGGTCTGCCCCAGGTGGGGACAAGGGAACCAGCTGCTGGAAGTCTGGCCACAGGGAGTCCTCACATGGGCAGGGCCTGTTGTCAGCAGCTCACAGGCCTAGGTTCTCTCCTGGGTGGCACTAAGGGACAGAGCATGGTGCACAGACCCACGCCAGCAGGCACGGGGTCTCCGATGTTATTCCAGATGGACTGTGGGCACACTGCTTTCATATCAGGTGGTGCTTTAGAAACGGACTTCAGAGGGACGAACCAGGGGGACCGCCGCCCTGCTTCTTTGCACGCTGTGCGGCTCAGCGCAGGGGTCCAGAGCCCGCAGGCTGACGGGGACGGGAACGCTGTCTTCATTACGCTCCTCCCATGCACTAGCCTTTCTTCCTCAGTCACTGTAAGGCTCAGACCTAAGAAAAGCTATGCTGGCCTGTCATGTGTTCTTTCAAAAAATGAAACAAAGCCCAAACCAACTCAAAATAGACTTTAAGCTGAACAGTATCCTTACAGTTCCCTCTGTCCCTCCATCTTTTGTCCAAATCAACAGGCATCAGAGCCTGCCTTTGATAGTGAGAATTCTATACGGGCCTTTGTTTCGAAGGGGAGACAGCAGCTGGCCCAGCCTGAGTAAGAGTCTGATTAAGAAGGGGAGTAACTGGGGGAATTTCCAGTTGTCACCTTAAGGGTTTTCAACACTGGCAGCAGCAACGAAATGTTGTTTTAACAAATTAAAACTTTAAATCAGTAAATCAGTCAATAACAAGCATCTGGGTAGAAAGGGAAAACTGGAAATTCAACCCGGGTTTCATTCAGCCACGATGCAGGCAGTAAAGCACACTGGTGCTGTTTACCATAAAATCCGCCCAGCTGCACTTACTCCGCAGTTGTGGTGTGGAAGGCTGTGAAAAGGTTAGGGGAATCTGATTACTAAGCTAGTTCAAACGACTAAAATCGTAGCTTATGTTGGCAAGCCACAGTGGCTCCATACACTAATCCATCTACTTTGATACTATTTACCCCCCTATTTCTGGAGCTCCCATTTCTGGCTGAGGATTTGTGGAAATGGGTACTCTAGCAGGAGAGCCACACGTTCTATGTCAATGAGGAAAAAAGGACTTAAAAACGAATTTTGCCCTGGCTGGGTGGCTCAGTTGGTTGGAGCATCAGCCCATACACCAAAAGGTTGTGGGTTTGATGCCCAGTCAGGGCACATACCTGGGTTGCAGGTTTGATTCCTGATTGGGGCACATCTGGGAGGTAACCAACTGATGTTTCTCACATCAATGTTTCTCTCTTTCTCTCCCTTCCTGTCTAAAATCAATAAAAACAACAACAAAAGAATATATCCTTGGTTAAAAAGGATTCTTATGAGAATTAAAACAAAACAAAATAAAACAATCTCCCTCAGTATATTTTCCCCAAAGCTGCCTCTTACTCTCAGCTAGGCCACGAACCTGTCATATTATTTTCAGACTCAAAGGTGAGTCGAACAAAGCTGCGTGTCATTATATGCCTTAGAGGTAGTTATGATTTTAATGAATATCACCAGGCTCTAAATGATAAATTCTGTTGGCAGGCAATTACTTTACTTTAAAATAGGAACTTTTAGATCGGTTCTCACTATGGGGTGTCTGCCAATGTGTGATAACATTTTTGCTTATCATCACTATGGTGGCAGGGCAGGGGGGCGAGAAATGGTGGTTATTCAGTGGCAGGAACCAAGGATGTTAGGTGTCCTGCAATAAGGCACAGTCACAGTCCTGCCCCAAATGTTGAGATGTCCTCATGGCGATGTGAATATCATGATCCATCCATAGGGTTTGAGAGAGAGAGAGAGAGCGAGCGTGCGCGTGAGTGAGCACGCCATCCAGGCTGTCTAGTCCTGGTTCTCAAGGGACTGATTAACATCACACCCTATGCAAGTATGAAGGACAGCCCAGGCCATTTGGGTCCATGCCTCTCATTAACACCATACTGCTGTTCTATCAGCTGGACACACTCGGAGTCTTCACTGGAAGTGGGAGTCTAAAGCATGTGTTCACTGCTGGTCCAAGACCGGAGAGTTAGGGGCCAACAGCAATGCCAGCACCCGGTCAGCTTTCCCATCCCATCAGTTCTGAGCAAGCAGCAAAGATGCTAGAAGGACTGAGTTAAACTGTGTACCCAGACCATTGGTTGAGGACATAAGGGACAGGAAGAAAAACAAACCTCCTGCAGAATCAGAAATAATTAGAAACAAGAGAACCAACTACAGCTCAATCATAGGCCCATGGGTGACACAGTAGGAAAAAAAACCCCAAAACACTGACCCTTAAAAAAAACAAAAAAACTATACACTACATTACATAAGCTACACTGATTCAGCTAAAAAATGAACTTACAGGGGAATATAAAAATATGTCCATTCACTTTTCTTAAAAAAGATTTTATTTATATTTAGATAGGAAGAGAGAGAGAAAAACATCAAAGTGTGGTTGCCTCTCATGTGCCTTCTACTGGGGACCCAGCCTGCTACCCGGGCATGTGCCCTGACTGGGAATCGAACTGGGGACCCTTCACTTTGCAGGCCGGCACTCAATCCACTGAGCCACACCAGCCAGGGCAGCCCATTCAATTTTAATGGATCCCATCTTGTCCAAGTTAATACAACACAGAGATTCTTTCTAATGTGCGACTCAGGGGCCTGGGGAAGGGCAGTGTGAAAAGAAAAGTTTGACAAAATGTTCATGAAAAAGAGCTATCAAATTTCCAAGCAAAGCCCTTCAGTACATCTCCTCCTCCCCAATTAAAGGTGTGAAGTGTAGCACAGACGCGTGAAATACTAATCTGAGGCGAACAGTACAGACTACAGGGCCAGATCAAACAAAGATGGGCCATGTTAATAAAAATGCAAAAAGAAACTGGCAAAGAAAAATTATTTTTCAAAAGACTGGAATTCCTTTTATACTATCATGAGACATGAAACAAAAACATCAACATCCTAGCAACACAGAACACCGCTTCCCTCCCACCAAGTACGGTAAACTGTCAAAACCCTGGCTTTCCAGGAGCACTACAGAGGAAAGGCAGCCAACCTGGGGCCGGCCGCTGGCCCTTGCCTGGCGCCCGCACATCCCCTGCTGCCACCAGCCCACACGTGCAGAATCCTGACGCAGGCTGAGCTAACCCTCTGCAGACGAGCTTCGGTGTCGGTGATGTTTCCCTACGAGAACCATGAGCACGGAGTGAGGACATGAAGGAATCAAGGCCAGACCTCACGATGGAAACAGGGCCGGACAAAAGCAGCCACCTTACCCATGTCGTAGTCTTTGTGTTATGGTCAATGAAGAAGGGCCGGCCGTTGGGCGCGATCCTCATCTCCCAGCCGGGGGGCAGGAAGCTCTGTGTGACTTTGTGTTGTGGTTTGGGGGAGTTGTAAGGAGATGGCTGTGGGGACTGTGGATTGGAAAGGGTATCTTTCACAGCCCGGCGTATGGGAGAGTCCTTGGCACCCTAAGGAATAATAACGAGCATTAGAAGGCTTCATGTGGCGCTGCAGCGGATGCGTCACAATGCACCCAGGCATCGAGGATGCTCCTCTTCGGAGGGGACAAGGGGGCAGCTGCTAGAAAACCTGTTTCTGTCATTTACTTACTTTTAAATCACTCTAGAGTTTTTCTGCTGGTTAACACATGACATTAATTACTTTAAACCACTATCCTTTGATAGCTCCTGGATATATAATGAAAATATTGTTCTCTATTAGGAATTGTGGATGCAGGTTTTACAGAGGGTGGAGAACAACAGGCCTCTGCTCTTAATGAGCTCACACTCCAATGAAGAATGAGTCGGTCATTTGCAGAGCACAAAGAGAAACCCCTGTATCATCAAAGACAACCACCCATGACATTTCTGTCAGTTTGGAAGAAGGCTAGCATCCACTCCCTTTTATCAGCATCTCAAGCCCAGGGCACAGAGAATCCCACTGCTGTCTCCAGGACTCGGTCAAGTTTAGAACTCGAATGTTTACGCTCTGGCTTCTCTAAGTCTCTGACGTGGTGATGTGAAGGGTTGGCACTGAGACCACACAGACGAGAGAGCACACGCAGATGCCCAGCGATGACTTAGAGATGCAGATGTGTGCCCGCACCATGACAGACCCTCCAGTAGAAAGGAAAAGAAATGATCAAAGCCACAGCGATGATTTAAAACTCAATATAAACATTGCTACTTGAAAGAGTTGTTATGCATGTCTAATGAGGTAACAGGCAAGAAGGAGCGAAACACAACATGAATGGAGAAAGTTCTGAAAAGAGGGGACCGCACGTCCAGCACGAGCCACCATGGCCTGAGCCAGGTGAAGATGAGAAGCAGGCGGGAGTCCAGGGGTTGCGAGCTGGGCGGAACAGAGAAGCATGCAGTCACACTGCACGAGAACACCCATCACCACAAACACATCGAATGATCAGAGAAGAAGGTGGCTGCAGAACTGAAGTTCAAGTGAAGAGAGAAGAGAGAATGAGAAGTCACAGGAGAGACGTGACCCCAGTCAGAGGAGTGGCCTGCTCACCTCCAGCGGGGCAGATAAAGTTACTGTTGGCGAACTGAGGCTACGGGGCCGGCGGATCTGAGGCTCGATTAGGTGGTTGTTACTGTTGGCGGATCCGGAGGCGCCATCTTCTGCGAGCTATGTTGGAGGCAAAAACAAGTTAGCTTCACACGAGAATCTCCGTGTGTGTGCGTGCGCGCACGCGTGCTTATGAGTGTGGCCCCAAACAACACTGTGGCCAGCAGTAATGAGAGGTCTGGCCTATTAAAAGCATGGAGGAAATGATTAAACATAATAATGGGGGAGGGGGGTGAGGAAACATTCAGGGGAAATAAAAATGAATCACTAGCCCATGAAAATCAGCCTCAGGAAAAAGGGGGAGGGGTGGGAGAGATGCTACACATGGTCACAGGCTCTGACTTTGAAAACATCTTTCATACGACATTTAAAAATATACATCTAGGGACAGACTGATCTGGGGATCAAATTCTTCCTTATGCTACGGTTACAGGTATATGCTATACTTAAAATAAGGCATTTTCTCCGTAGGGAAAAAAGTTTCTAGCACACGTTTCTCAGGACAGTACATAAACATCAGCAGCAGGGGGCTCAGGTACATGTTGGCCCCGACCACCTGCAAGTGTCAGTGGTCTGGCGATCTGCATACCTGCATGATAGGCCGAGTCCAGGTTGTGGTTCGATTGTTATGATTGACATAGTACGTGCGTCCCTTAGCATCTTTCCTCTCCTCCCAGCCTGAAGGCAGGCCCGGCGTGGTATGTACATAGGCCACTGATGGCTGTTTGCGTAAGAAATCATCATTATTTCATGCATTTGCTTTCTGATCAGTTTCATCAAGTAATGTACACCCAGAGAACTATTTTTTTTTTTCTACGCAAAGTAGGTTAATTTTACAGGTACCCAAAACATTAGTGTCTGGAAAATAGCAGGGATTTCCAGTACCTTCTGATCTACCCAATATACTCTGACCTGAACCCTACAGGGTCCCAAACCTTACAGCACTCGGTACTAACACCATTAAGTCTTAAATATAAAGGTTGTTGCTCATGAGACGAGGCAAGAGAAAAGTACAATCTGTTTTAGATACTACATTTTACTGTCAGGCTATGTCGAGCTTAAAGGCATTTCAAATGGCCAAATGCCATCGTCTGTGAAGGAACGCTCTGACTGTTCTTCCCTCAGCACAGCTGCGGCAGGGACACTCTCCTAGCTTATTCCCGAAATCTTCATCAGCTTACGGCCTTTGCATCATGTCTTTTACAGGAAGTCTGCATTCGCACCAGAACCCTATAATCAAGAGGACCGGTCAGGACACCCCAACTGGCCCAGCTCAGGAAGCCACCTGGCAACGTGAGGTCAGAATTCCAAAAAGCCTGAGCACTGAGTCTGTATTTACCCTGTCTGTGCATGCGGACTTTGTCTCTCTAAAGGGTAAAGGAAGCACAGGCAGCTTCCAGGCTCAGAGACACGTCCAGTATAGAGTGATTATGTTTAGATAGTCCAAATTAGACCAAAAAAAGGATTCCTGAGACACTTTTGCTTGTAAGCAGCAGTTGGAGTGGAGAACTCTGGAATAGCAAGGACCTTTCAGGGACTCAAGGAGACAATGGGATGGATGGACATACAAGGTCACTGCTGTCGCAGGAGGAAGTCCTGGATTATATGGATGCCGCTTATCATACCTGTATTTCGGAAAGGGGTGCCACTCTACGACTCGGGGGCTAGGAAACAAGAGGCCAACCATGGCTGCAAGGCTCCCAGGAGAACGTAAAAGCAGCAAGAGGCGGAACATTACGTGAGGCCCAAAGGAAGCCACGTCTTTCTGGGCACCACCTTCCCTAATTAGGATTTTTGCACCCTCCAGATGTTTTACCAGCTGCTGTTTTCTTGATATTAGGCTGAGGATGTACTGAGTTGACCAAAAAGTCCGTTAATGGTTTTTTCCCCCCATACAATGGCTCTAGTGGCACTTAGTTTAGTAATCATTAAATTCATTTGAAATAATTTTGTTAGATTGCATTTGACAGCTGTCATATCCTGTGTTAAAAAAAAGATTTATTAAAGTTAGTGAATTTTTGCACAGCCATTTTAATATTGAAGATGGATGAAAATATGTAACATTTTCAACGTATTATGCTTTAGTATTTCAAGGAAGGTAAAAACACAACTGAAATGCAAAAAAAAAAAAAGATTTGTGCAGTATATGGAAAGGGTGCTGTGACGGATCAAATGAGTCAAAAGTGGTTTGTGAAGTTTCTTGGTACTGTTGATACTTTGGTCAAATAATTCTTTGCTGTGGGGATGTCTTATGCATTGGAAGATGTTTAGCAGCATCCCTGACCTCTACCCACTAGAAGTCAATAGCGGGAGATAGCCGACACACTCAAAATATCCAAATCAATAAAATTATTGGTAAAAAGGAAAAAATGTGTCTTGTTTCATGGAGAAAACATAACAGACTTTTTGGCCAACCCAACAACTCTCTTAACCAGCTCCTGCCTGGGCTTATGCCATCTTGCGTGTTCTCTACTGACAATGTGCCCTGGCAGAGAAGGTCCCATCAGAGGGTCCCTCGTCTACCAGAGGGCTCTGGATCAGCATGATCAAGGAAGCTATCATGTGACTTGGGGGCTTCAGTTCATGAGGCTCAACAGCACATTCCAGAGAAAAACTGAGGCCATGGCAGCTGCCTCAATGGTTATTTCTGCAACATGTGCAACAGGCGAGGCAAGATTATTTGCAGAAGAACCTTCTGCTGAAAGTGCAGCAACTACTTTGTTGACATTTTTCCAGAAAAGGGCCCGAAGGCCCCATACTGGATAATTCCAAGACTCTGACCACACAGCACCCTGGGTCTAGGTGCAGGGCTTCAACAAAGGCAGAGGAAACACCAGCTGGCAGACTGGCTCCTTTCGTGAGTACTTGAGACAGATGAATTCGTCTACAGACTAAAGCTCTTCCCTCCCTCCTCCCCTCCTCTAGCTGTGGCACCAACAGAGAAGAGCGACTGCCAGTCTGCTTTTTATCTGGGCACTACGGGAAATGACTCTGCCAGACCGAGTTAGAACCAAGCTGTGCTCCAAGTGAGCGTCAATTAGTCTGTGTGGCAAAGTATGGGCGAGCAAGCTATGACCTGCTACTGTTTATAGGATGACCAAAAATGCTTTGGCTAAATGCAGTCCTAAACGGAATTCGCTGCTTTTCTTGCTCCTTGTTGGGTTATTTTTTGGGAGAGGCAATTAGGCCCTTAGAAAACTCTGTTCTGGAAAACTTAAGGATAGATTTACAGTTATAGCATCCTTGGAAAGGGTATTTATGAGGAGCCTGATAAACTAAAATAGCTTGGCTGAGTTGTGCATAATCTCAGAATGGAGTTCCAAAGCTGTGTAACTTCTAGCACAGGATTCCAGCAACCAGTTTATTTTCATAGGCCCCGTTAATAGGACTGATCAGATCATGGAAAGTTAGGAGTGTAGCAGAGAACACTGGATTTGATTAAAATGTTCCTTTCACCCTCTCCTGTGAACTGAATTGGTACCCCATAATATAGCTCCCTTTATGCGAGATGGTGTCATTAAAATGTTTCTTTATAGATTTCTTCGCAAATGACCATGGAGAACAACCTGTACTGATGGTTCCACTTGTGCCTCAAAACACTGCCCCCACCACACTCAGGAGGGAGGGGCAGGGCTCCACTTCCACAGACAGAGCACGGGAGGGGCTGCCCTGGGGCCACGGCCAGATTCCTACTGCCGTGTGTGTGTGTGTGTGTGTGTGTACGTACAGGCGTACTGGCATGTACACACACACACACACACACACGTCCTACCTTCAGAAACAAGTTAATTAGTCAAGAGACAAGTTAAAGCTGCTAGTAAGCTTCATTTAACATCGCACAGCTTTTCATCTGAACAGACTCTGGTGTTTCATAACGCCAAACAGCCACCGCACTGCAGCTGCATGGGGCTCCATTTCTTTCATGAAAATGAAGAACTCAATTATGTTTACCCCCAAAAAGGCTCCATATACTTGGAGGTGATCACAGGTGCTCCGAGACCCGCTCAGACCCCGCCATCCCTGGCTCCTCCGTTGATTTCAGGGTCTCTGCAGCACAGGCCAGAGGACTGTGCGAGACAGCCCGCACTCAGCCAGCCGGGCAGCGTACCGATTTGTGGGAAATGAAAGCGTTGTGTTCTGCAGGTGAGGACTGGCATTCGTTACGCTACAGAAATAAAAGCACTGCCAAGGACAGAGAGATGTGCCAGGACGGTGAGTGGAACATGGCGTGTGGGACCAAACGAGTGGGGAGGGGGGCTGAGTGCTCATCAACGTGGGAAAATTATATAAACTGGTGCATTCACATCACTTAATACTACGTGATTATCAACGTGTCCCAGAGGAACGACGGTAACTGAAAAACAGTAAGTTGCTAATATGTGCAAGAGATCCCAGTTTTCTCTGTGCGCGCGTGCGCGCGTGCGTGTTTGTGAGAGGAGAATGCAGCTGCGGTGTGCGGGCTAACGCTCCAGCGTGGGGCTGACACAGACAGGGGCAGGGGAAGGAGTAGGAGGGCGGTACCGTGGTAGGAGACGGAATTGGAACAGAGAAGGTGAAGGGCACTGGTGTGAGGGGAGAGTGGCTGTGGAGAAGAAACAGATGCGATTCCTTCAGACCTACTGAAACTTCGAATGTGGCCGTAAAATAAGATGGCTCGTTGTGGCCCAAAGACGAGCAGGTGTGCAGGGAGTATGAGAGCAGGCGAAACATTTCGGAACCGCCCCTGCAGCCCCAGCCTTAAAAGTAAAAAAGGAAACCAAACCCGCATTTTTTATTTATTGCTGGGGGAGGGGGGAGTCCCGGCCAGAAGAAGAGCGCGGAGCGAGGGCCGCGGGGATCGCGTTCAGGGGGTCACACTGCCCTGCCAGGATGCTCTCACCACGGAGCCCAGCCCTCTCACGACCTGTCTGTCCTGTCTCTGAACACCACAGCTCCCAGGACACTCCAATGGGGACAGCAGGTTCCAGGGCCAATCAAACGCAAAAGTGGGTGAAAGCTGATGCTCATTAGCACTAAAATTATCTCATGAAGTGATCTGTCTACCTTGCAGCTCCACCACCTCAGGAATTCCTAGTGCGCAGTCGGAAACGTGCTGGGTCACTTGGAAGTTCGTGACTTCTGCTGGAGACCAAGCCTGCCCCGCCCGACATAGGACATTCACAGAAACTACTGGGGCTCAGTAGCTTAAATGAGGCTGACTTTTGCTAAATGGCAATTCAATTTGACCATTAAATTCTACATTAAAGCATTAAATTCTAACCATATAACTAAGTTGTTCCTTTAAATCATCAACATCCTGCAGAAAATTAGCACTTGTACAGGTATTTAAAGGTATACAACAATATCAAATACGTGGCTTAGACAAACACCATTTTTTCCTCGACCTTTCAAACTTCATAAATGCTTCCCCCTCCCAGAAAGTATGTGAACACTTGTTCATTCTTGTGAGGAGAGTCCCTGGTAGCAGAAAAAGGTCACTGGTTCAAGCTCCTGATACAGAAAACCGAGCCCAGTGTTTAAAATGTGGCAGAAAAAACGTACCAGAGAGACCGCTCTGCCTGTGCACAACCAAAAATCTGTTTACACAATCACATGGCTTCCTCGGCTTCCCTGGTTCCCTTCCGATCCAATTCATTTCAACGAAACGTACTTAACCAAAGGTTAACAGTGTTCCTAATAAAACTGTAAGACTAAAATTGGTTCCATTTCACCCAGCATCTTCAAACCATGTGGAACTGAGAGGTTTAAAAGAAAAACCGTGTGCTTCTCTGTAGCACAAGAAAAGCAAGAAGAAAAAAAGAGCATATTCACCATTGTACAAATATTAAAACCAACCCACAGTTTGGCCCTTAAAGTCTGCAAGGATAGCATTACCGTTGACTCCTCACCACCCGTGACAGTTGACGAGCGCGCTCTCCTAGCTGGGGCACTGGGCTGTTAAATGATAATTCACATCAGTGAAATGCACGTAGGGAGACCACCTGATGCTGATTGAATCAGGAATCACTGCTGTGTCACAGCCAGTAAGCAGGTGACATGAATCAGAACCCTTGAAAAGCCACCCTGCCCAAGGAAAGCTGAGCACTCACTGATGTCCAGGAGAAAAGAAGGGTTCCCCATCAACCCCCCACCGGAGACGCCTTGGGAGGTGGCCTCCCTGTGGGTGCACAATGAAGCGATGCCCTCAGTAATAATAATGTGAGAGGTCTTACTGGGGGAAAAAAAAAGGAAAACGCTATGGTTTTGTACCCACTGTTAAATAATTAGCAGGTTCTTTAATTTGTCAAACTCAAACTTCTAGTAAGAGGCCCCTGGTGATCAGTGAGTTTACAGCTTCACAGAGCTCAAGGAAAGAGGGAGGACCCATCACTTTCCAGGAAAATGAGATTTTTGGCAAATAAAATTGAGATGGATTTTGAAAAGGAGAGAAGGTGCCATTGATTCAGCAAGGAGAGTCACAGAACCCTTAGGCTGAGGCCCCAAGAGACCATCAGAGCTCATTGTTTTTGGGGGGAAGCCTGGACTGAAACCATCCCAGAAAGGAAGCTCCTCATCAACCAGCGCATCTGCCAGGAGGCGCAAATGAGTCTATTATTTTGACTACGCTCTGGACTAGTGTACTCGTTAACTCATTTTGTAAACATAAAAGACTAAAACCTAGGCAAAAATACCCTTCTGAGTGGTGCAACGGAGTCCACTGTAGGGAAGACACTGATTTCAAAATCCGTCAGTGCACTTCTCCCCCGTCACCCGGAATAAGGTGTTAGTGGCTGAAAACGATGGAGGATTTGCAGTCGTTACAATACTGGTTGGGGCCACACAGCAAACTGAACATGCTAAAACCACGTCTTTTCTCCCCCAAAAGAAGAAACAAATTTACATAACATTTCTGATTTTTAAAGCGTATACCAAGCATCTCCCAAGGCAGGCGTGGTCTGCCCTTGAATGGGAACAGTCACTTTTCTATATGTCCATTACTCAACACCCACCACTCTTCCATATTTGCTGCCAGTTATAGAAACTGTGGGAGAGTGGGAACAAATTATAGCTAATTCTTTAGTCAGGAGAGCTGCCTTCGAAGAGAAGGTACAGAGGCTGCGTGGGGGTACGAGTTTAGGCCGTTAGTCAGAGAAAGCCACAGTCGCGCCCCACCTGGAAGAGTTCTTCCTGTTTAAGGGATTCACTGTGTTCTCAAAACACAGGAGCACAGCTTAAGTTAATTAAAAAAAAAAAAAAGTATGTTTTTTAGTTAAGTCGTTTAAGTCAAGTAAACACAATATTAATTGGCATAAATTTGGCTGAAAAACTAAGCAATGAAGTTTTTACCATTTCGGAGACTTTGGTGGCAAAAACAACTCTTTGTACTGGAAATCCACCCTCCTTGGGCAATTTGCTGGGAAATTGGAATGTCGCATTTATACAGTAAATGGATTTGCACAGGAAAAACTCTTCCTCAGTAGCCCCAGTGATTTTAAATAAAAGCCGAAAGAGCCAACGGCGGACGGGAAGTGAGGGGGTTACCGGTGGTAGATGAGCCTGCTCTGCGACCACCTCGGTGACACTGCATGACCTCAGCCTCGAGGAGGGTTCCCTCTGCTGGAGGGGAGGAGAGGACACGAGCATCAAGGAGACATTCTTAGAAAAACAAGTTTCAGTGGCTTACCACTCAAATCCTATTCACCACTCTACGGCAACGGAAGGTAAGTAAATGAGACATTATCCTTTCAGAGTAATGAGAGCCATCCTTTCGAGTCACGTTTCTGCAACTTTCATCCTCAGTGTTCTAAGCAGGCTGCGGTGTGGCTGGTCCTTAGTTATTATAAGTAACAGCAGAAGTAAGAGAACGAGGACAAAACACGAAAGGGGACTCGATAGGCCACCGTCACACTGCAGGCTGGCTTTAAAACTGGGAATTGGAAGCCGGAAGTCTTATCATCAGCTCTGGGATGCAACTTTTAGGTAAATTCTAGTGTGAGATGAGTAGAGGAAGGGTGTTAATTTATGTTGTTAAACAATTACTGACTATTACTATCATGAACAAAGAACCAACTGGACTCTATAGCCAGAGAAACCCAAATATAATCTTGTGCTACTGCTGAAGGGTTGGGTATTTCCAATTTTAGCTTCTTAATGGAGTTGAAGTTGTGCAGATAAGGAATGAGGAAAAATCAGTGAGGTTAACCTCAGAAATCTAATGTGTAATGTATAATGTCTCTCACTTCTTTGCATTCATCTATGTAATTTTTTTTTTTTTAAAGCCTAATGGATCCAATCAGAGAACACAGCAGGTGACACACACAAAGCCAGGGGTCTAATGAGCGACAGGTTCGTCTCTGGGACAAGCGTGTGGCACTTACTCATTGTCGACATTTTGCAATGATAACTAAAATGGGAGAAGGTCAAAGAAAGACTCTGGGACAGGGTCGGGGGTAGGGGACGACTGGCGTCTTCCGCAGTTGTCACGAAGGGTTCATTCTCTAGAATGAGTTCTCACTATTGTTCTGGAATAAAGTGTGCCTGAGCCACACTGGAGAAGAGTCCCATATTCTCCTCTTTCTTGGGCACACTCTTAAGTAACAGTTAAACCAACCTCAACACAATCTTAAAATAATTCTGACACTAGCACTTGGCTGTTAAAGATATTTTATACAGCTTTGATAAGTAAATGCAGGAGCTCCTTGTACAAATAATTAAGAGATGCTAACTTAATATTAATGTTGAAGAATACTATGATTTTTCACTTGGTAGACCAAAGGTGTATAATTGCCAAAATTACTGTAGTACTTACTTCCTTTTATAGGTTTTAAATATGTGGCTTCATTGCTTATATTGTTTCCATAGCAACTGTTTTACCAATTCAAATGTCCCATTTATGCAAACTCTTTTCTTCCTGCCCCTTTAGTACTAAATTTTCATCTCAGTGGTATTTCTCTTTCTGAAAAAACATTCATAGAATTTTAATCTACAACCACGGTAACTAATCACTGCAACTCGTACAGTATGGGGCAATGGTGCCTTTTTAAATAAAAATGGCGTAACTGAAGGAGTAACGATTGTGTGAGCATTTACTTGCTTTTACATTTTATGCAGTGCTCCGGTCCACTTACATCTGATACGACAATGACAGTGACTATTTTTCTGGGGTGCCATTTTCAGTGCCATCACTACCTTCTTTACAATAGAACATCCTGAAGTTTAATTTCTCAAGAAACTGAGGCTGCATTTGTTCTTAATTTAACGCATAAGCAGGAATTGTCTGTGGGCTTTTTCTGTACAGCTTTGTTTTATCGAATACTAAGAGGTCTTCATGGCTGATTCTGTTGCTTCTCATCAGGGATGAGCTCCACCTGAAGCTTCTAGAAAGTGTCCTTAATAGCTGAGAACCCAAATTCAAATGCTACCACTGATGTAAGTATTCCAATGCCACAGCCCTTGTCAAGGACTAGTTTTCTGGGGCTTAGGAGGTATCTTTCATCTCCCATCCTAACTTTGTCTTCATCCGTGAAATGAGAATGAAAGATATGCAGAGTGTTACTTAAGAGGATTGATTGGGATGTCCAATGTCTCCTATGTCCCAATGCAAAATGCCACCTTTTGTGACAAAAGTACTACGTATGAGCCTTTGACTGGGAGAAGAAATGCCACAAGGTTAAAGATGGCAGGAACTCTTATTATTCTCTTGCATTCTTTTCAAATCAAGGAAGATGTTCACCTACTTGGGCTAATTTAGGTATAGCCCTGCTTCTGCTAGGTTAGAAGGAACTTTGGGAAATGTCAGTTATCTGAGAGCTGGAAGACCCTGGTCATTATTTGCAAATAAGACTCTCTTAAAGCAACAAAAATGATAAAATATTTGCTTAACTTCTCAAACAGGATGATTACTTACAATCAAAGAACCAAACTGCTCCCCGTTGGAGTCTGGAGTGATCTGAAGTCTCCTGCTCAGTTCCTCGGACAGCTCTTGAGGGCTGGTCCGAGAGCCTGGGGAGGAGGGGGGTGGGGGCAGCGCCAGACTGAGGGAGTCTCCAGTGATAGTCATTTCTTCTGAAATGGTCTCCCAAGGCTATCAGGGAAGGAGACGCTGAGTTAAATGCTAGGAATGAGGAATCCTTTCCTCCCCTCCACAGCAGTAACCATTATCATAACTATAATTAACATTTACTGAGCACTTAGGAGGCAGACAATGTTCTTAAACATCATGACAAAGATATGACTACTACCCTAATTAACAGATGAGGAAACTGAGGCACAGAGGGTGAGCTGCCCAAGGAAACAGTGTTAGGACCAGGTCTTGAAACAAGGAAGCCTGGTTCCAGGAGCTGTCCCCTTAGTCACTTTATAGTCCCACCTCTCTGAGCTGTGACTTCCTTCTAGCACTTGTTACTAAATGCATGGGCGAAAGACATAATCTCAGGAACTCGCTGACGCTTTCCACGGATTTTCTTGTACTCTAACTGCTGAGGTTTCGCGCTGAAAACAGCGGAGATGCTATAATCTGTAATTAAACACTTGTATAAAGTACCCTTCAGTAAATTTTTTATGGAATCATTAATTTTGCCTTTCCAATTTTGATCACTGGAGCATTTTGCAAATGATCTTCTTCCTAACACAATGTTTTTCATGGATTTCTAGTAAGTAAACAGAGTTGTTAAGGCAGCATGGAAATTATGATAATTGTTTGTTTTTCAATTCATAACTTTTGCCTCCAGGAATTTACCATAAACATTTCAGAAGAAAATTATAAACATTTCTATTCACCCACATTTGTATTTGCTTGGTAATAAATTTCTTTTGTGGTGTCAAATTATTCAGTAAAAGCTTGTATTTAGTACCCAAACAAGTTACAGGGCTCAAGTGCACCAATAGGATAACCATGTTGCCATTTAATAAGATGTGGTTAGACTCTGGGGGAAAAATTATAGAGTGAGAAAAATACTAAGATTTCCAGACAAAAAATCATGTCATTCCCTTTTGTGATGATACTGATACTTCTTCATCAAACATGACTCTCATTAAGCACTTTCTAAATTCATACCCTGATTGTTGTCAGTTAGCTATGAGGCCACGAGCTTTATTTACTAGATTGCTTTTATAGGGAAAAGAAATCAGAACACAGAAGCAAGCTGGGGACAAGGAAGGCAGAGGTGCAGTGTCCGGGGTGGGGGGAGGGAGGGGATGGGATGTGGTACCTCGTTGTCTCCGCCCTCCGACTGCTCGGGCTCCAAGTCCTCGCTGATGTGCCTGCGGGAGCGGAAGCGCCGGTGCGCTGCCTCCTGGTTGATCTGCCGGATGTTGCTGTCCGCCTCGGAGGACGCGTCCCTGAGGGCGAGGGGATGGAGACAGGAGACTGGTGTCGGTAAGTGGACCTTCGATAAGAGCCCGAGGCCCGCCAGGAGCCTTGCACACCTAAAGTGCCAGCGCTCTGATGTTCAACACACTGACAATGAGACTTCTACCACCACAGTTTGGCCAAAGTATCATTCTAGGGTCATTTCCATTACCTAAATTCAGCTTTTAAATGCGTCCATCACAACATTCGGGTGTCTTTCAGGCACACACCTCAAAATGGACTGTTGTAGTTAAGAAAGAGAAGCAATGGAGGCCCGAGTGATGTCAGGCCTCTCTAAGGAGAGGTGTCAGGTGTGACCCTTCTAGGAGCCTAGCCATGACGAGGTAGTAACTTTTGGTCATTAACCACAAACCACAGTGTGCACAGGGCAAATCCAAAGTTGGGATCTGGAGGGGAATGCTCCTTACTCCGTGCATTTTTCAGCTCCTGTGGATCTCCTTTGGACAGAATCTCAGACGCGGGCACTGCGCTTCTCCCCCATCAGCTACTTTCACACATTCAGACATCAGGTGCTAACCTCCCGAACCATCTGGGGTTTGAAGAATACTGATACTTCATACTCTATTTTATTTGATTTTTTGTTCATACAAGTAACTTTTTTAGTTCAGGATCTGAAAGCGTCGATTCTATCTTGAAAACTTTTGCAGTAAATTACAGGCCATCATCCTTTGGGAGAAATACTACTTGGAGGCTTGTAGAGTAGAAGTTTGAACGTCAAAACGTTTTTCAGAGGAAACGCGCACAGATTCTTGAGAAGTCGCTATTCTCAGTTCACAAAAAATGGTGCCACTAGTCCATATTTCAAAATATTTGAAAACATTATTTCAGACTAATTGAAATGCCGTATTTATTAAGGTGCCTTATTACAGATTTTTCCTAAAACATAGGTTTTAAACATTCTAATACAGTTTCGAACTAATGAATAACTACATCCCAATAAAGAGCGTATTGGGAAACTGGACAGTGACTAATTTGCGACTAGCAGCCCTGTATGCAAACAAACAGGTGAGTCTAATGCCAGTTTCTGAGATGGTTTAAGCACTTCCAGCAGACTCTTTACCCTATTAACTTTACTGGTGAAGGGGGTAGTATAAAGGTTAGCTTTTATTTAATTCATATTAGAATGATAATTCTTTATTATGAAATTCTGAATTCATGAAGTCTTACTGTATCTGCACACCCAATACACAACCTTCTGAACTCAAATGGAAATATATATCCTGCATATTTTAGAGTAATACTGAAGTCTAAAAATAGTACACCTAATAGAGACACCTTGAGAAAAATGGACAATTAGGGCCATATAGAAAAGAATTAAAGTCAAAGAATATACAAGTATATTAATAAAATTTCTAAAACCACAAAATCAAAATGATAACAAATGATACTACTGGATATGTTAGAAAATGCTGTACTGTTATTTGTGGTTTTATGTCATTGCAGTCATTTTATGACATTGATTTCTTAAGCACACAATAATTATAAAAAGCAAATATAAGGTATTATCAAACTCACAAAACTTAGGTCAGAATAAGGTCAGAATGACCGGAATATCTTCATAATCTATGCAAAATATTTCAGTAATGTCTAAGAAGGCCAAGGAAACTTTACATTATCCTGTTTTGCTTTTCATTAAGGATGAAAGCAATATCGCTTTATAATGACTGGCTTTACTTAAAAATATTTTATATATTAAAAGTTCCATTGAAATTTTAAATCGCCACTTGAAATATAAGTCTTCATTTATTCAACGCTGAGTGACTAATCTTTGCATGCTGGCTGTGCGCCAGGTCTAATATATACTTGAATTGTTACAGGGATGCCCAAGACACTGAAAAGAATAAGGTTTTTATATTACTATGTCTGCATTTTATATCTCTCAGAAGCATGCAAAATTCCATTATTTTGGAAGAACTATTTTTTTTAAAAAGGGGCATTTAAAATCAATTATACCAATCTTCCTCACCCAACATACTCAAATAATTAGTAATCTGTGTGAACCAGAAACAACTAAATAGCATAAAGAAGCAGGATACCTCTGATTCTGAAATTCCAAACATGAGTTTTTATGGTTTTTAGTGATAAAATGAAAACGCTCACATGATGGAGGGCTTTTGTATTTAATTAAGCAACTGAATAAGAGGGTTTGATGTGGAAGTTGTTGAAACTGCAGTTTAAATAGTCACTGGGGGGACGATGAACATGTAAAAATATTTCTAATCTGGCAAATTAAATAAAAAATGGTTTTATGGGGGCAAGAACAAAATTAGGAAATGGCTATTTCAATGTTCTTCGGTCATTAATTTCACATGGGTATTCTTCATTTGACTTTCATGGGCAAGAAAAATCACAAATTTGGCAAGATCAGCCTGTCACGTCATTTACATTCACATACGTTAGTGACTATGACGATGACCTGAGTTCCCTAGATGTGACTGAACTACTGCTAAGACAGGGGAAGATAAATATAGTGTTTTAGAAAGAGAGCTAAAAAAAAAAAAAAAAAAAGTGAAAATAAGTGAGTTCAACAAGTTCATTTTCATTCATGGTCTTAATGTAATAATTTTTGACTGTTTAAAAAATTATAGTTTTTACAGTAAAAAAAAGTTTACAGTTTATGTTTAAATAGGAAAAGGGCAAATCTAAAATTAGGGGTGTTTTAAAAGCCACCATTGGACTCGAGGGGCCTGGGGTATCTCTTACGGCCACCCTGCTTTGAAGTACTGCATCCAGGCCTAAACCTGCCCTAGACATTTCAGGAAACCATGTGCCTAGCACCGCTTTCAGACGTGACTCATTCGCAGACATTCCTTCAGCTAAAGGCACCAGCTGGGCTCCGACCTTGTGCCAGGTGCACAGGGTGGACCTGTGGATAAGAAGGCACTGTCCCTGCTCCACCAGGGAACTAGAACACTCCATGCTCTGTACCAGGACTGGGGGAGCAGAGCGGTTTAACAGGGACACCCAACTGAAGAGGCATGGTAGCCCGGGGAAGGGGCATGTTCCAGTGTTGCTTGCTTTTTGGTGGGGGAAGAGGGAATTAGCAAAACCACAGAGCCACAAGGAGAAAGGAAGAGAAAGCAGCTTGTGTGATGCCACTCTGGTGCACTGCATGTTCGTGTCGGGGGGCAGAAGAGGGTGAGTCAGGAAGAGACAGGGTGGAGAAGGACCTTGTAGATAGCCTGAGGGCACTGAGGTTATTTAGGGTGGAAACTTTTCATGGGGTTGAAGTTCAGGGCACAAGTGTGTGGTAGACTGGATGAGACTGAGTCACCAGGAGAATCTCTGTTAGCACATGGTAATAGGTAAGCAGTCTCTAACTTCCTCAGATACAGCCTTGTAATAAAGACACTTTAGTATCAATCTTACTCCAAAGAATACTGTAGTATTATTTTGTGGAAACTGAATTATGAAAACAATTATTTTTAAATTAAAACAATTCTTTAACAGACTGATAACAGCTGGCGAAATCGAAGCAGTAATCAAAAAACTCATGGCACATGAAAGCCATGGACCGGATGGTTTCACAGGAGAATTCTACAAAGCATTTAAGGAAGAGCTAACCCCTATCCTTCACAGACTATTCCAAAAAAATCCAAGAAGAGGGAAGACTCCCAAGCTCTTATGAAGCCAGCATCATCCTAATCCCCAAACCAGATAAAGACACAACAAAGAAAGAAAACTATAGGCTAATATTGCTAATGAACATAGACGCTAAAATCCTCAACAAAATATTAGCAAACCACATCCAACAATACATTAAAAAGATCATACACCATGATCAAGTGGGATTCGTCTCAGGGATGCAAGGATGGTACAACAGTCACAAATCAATAAATGTAATATATCACATAAACAAAAGGAAAGACAAAACTCACATGATCATATCAATAGATGTGGAAAAAGCATTTGATAAGGTACAGCACCCATATGATAAAAACACTCAGCAAAGTGGGAATAGAGGGAGGATTCCTCAACATGATAAAGGCCATATATGAGAGAGACCTACAGCCAACATCATACTCAGTGGGCAAAAAAACTTAGAGCTTTCCCACTAAGATCAGGAACAAGACAAGGATGTCCACTTTTACCACTTCTATTCAACATAATATTGGAAGTCCTAGCCACAGTGATCAGACAAGAAAAATAAATAAAAGGCATACAAACTGGAAAAGAGGAAGCAAAACTGTCATTGTCTGCAGATGACATGATAGTGTACATAGCAAACTCTATAGGTTCCACCAGAAAACTACTCGACCTAATAAATAAATTTGGCAAAACAGCAGGATACAAAGTCAATATTCGGAAATCAAAGGCATTTTTGTACAGCAACAATGAAATATCAGAAACAGAAATCAGGAAAAAAATCCCATTTGCTAGAGCAATAAGAAAAATAAAGTACCTAGAAATAAACCTAACCAAGGAGGTAAAAGACCTGTACTCAGAAAACTACACAACTGAAGAAAGAAATCAAGGAAGACACAAATAAATGAAAACATATACCATGTTCATGGACTGGAAGATTAACATCATCAAAATGTCCATACTACCCAAAGCAATTTATAGATTCAATGCAATCCCTATTAAAATACCAATGACATATTTCACAGACATAGAACAATAAATGATCCTGAATAGCTGCAGCAATTTTGAGAAAGAAGGACAAAGTAGGAGGGATCACAATACCTGACATCAAACTGTATTTCAAGGCCACAGTAATCAAAACAGTCTGATAATAGCATAAGAACAGATACATAGATCAATGGAACAGAATAGAGAGCCCAGAAATAAACCCAAATCTCTACAGTCAATTAATATTTGACACAGGGAGCAGAAGCATAAAATGGAGTAAAAATAGCTTCTTTAACAAATGGTGTTGGGAGATCTGGACAGTTACATGCAAAAAAATGAAACTCAACCACCAACTTACGCCATACACAAAAATAAAGTCAAGATGGATAAAAGACTTAAGTATAAGTCGTGACACTATTAAAGTCCTAGAGGAGAACATATGAAGGAAAATCTCAGATATTTCACCCAGGAATATTTTCACCAATATGTCCCCTAGAGCAAGGGACATAAAGGAAAAAATAAACAAATGGGACTTCATCAAAATAAAAAAGCTTCTGCACAGCTAAAGAAAACATTAGCAAAATGAAAGGGAACCAACCATATGGGAAAATATATTTGTAAATGATAACTCAGATAAGGGTTTGATCTCTAAAATATACAAAGAACTCACATGACTCCACTACAGGAAGACAAACAACCCAATTAAAAAATGGGGAAAGGATCTGAATAGACACTTCTCCAAGGAGGACAGAGGGCTCAGAGACATATGGAAGAATGCTAAGCATCACTAGCCATCAGAAAGATGCAAATTAAAACCGCAATAAGGTACCACTTCACACCATTCAGAATGGCCATTGTAAACAAATCAATAAACAACAAGCTGTTGGAGAGGATGTGGAGAAAATGGAACCCTAGTGCACTGTTGGTGGGACTGCAGACTCATGCAGCCACTATGGGAAACAGTATGGAATTTCCTCAGAAAACTAAAAATGCAGCTGCCTCTTGACCCAGCAATTACACTGCTGGGATTATACTCTAAGAACCCTGAAACACCAATTCAGAAGAACCTACGTACCCCAATGTTCATAGCAGCACAATTTACATTAGCTAAGTGGTGGAAGCAACCTATGCGCCCATCAGGAAATGAGTGGCTAAAAAAACTGGTATATTTACACAATGGAATACTAGGCAGCAGAAAGAAAGAAGGAACTCCTACCCTTAAGGACAGCATAGATGGATCTGGAGAGCATTATGCTAAGTGAAGTGAGCAAGGCAGTGAAAGACAAATACTATAGGATCCCACCTATAAGTGGAACCTAATCAACAAAACAAACAAGCAAGCAAAATAGAACCAGAGACATTGAAATAAAGAACAAATGGACAGTAACGAGAGGCGAGGTGGGAGGGGATAATAGGGGGGAAGGGGGAAAGGGCTGTCAAGGATCATGTATAAAGGACACATGGACAAAGCCAAAGAGGGGTAGGATCGAGGGTAACAGGTAGGAATGGCTGGGGTGAGGTGGGGAGAAAAACAAACAAACAAAAAACAATTATTCTTTAATTCTGGAAGGCTTCTGCCAAAGCCACATTAAGTGAAGGAGAAAGAACCCCAAGTTCTTGCACAGTTCAGATGAGACAGAGGGGTCACTGTGGAAACCCACTCTTTCCTTATCTAACCCTTCTCTGGCTTTCTAGAAGACAGACCTGCTGGAAAGGGGCCACTCCACGAGTTCTGCAAGTTCTGCCCAGGGTTCAGCTGATGTCCTGCCTGGCCCTGCCTTTCCTTTAAGCACGGTGGCTGCCTTCACTGCTGGGGACAGCCATGCCCCTGACTCCTCCCTAAACTACATGTGAACCTGAACTTGGATGAGGAACTGCATTTTTCCCATGTTGCTTCTAGACTACTGATTTGCCAACATTACACAATTTCCATCTTCTGTTTTGGTTTAGTTCTTTGGGACACCGCCACCAAAGATGGTATGTTTAGAAAAACACAGGACATGTTTTCTCAGTAATCCCCTCGTTCGTTTCACAACTCTGTGAGGCAGAAAAAGCTGCCATGATCACCATCCACCCTCCAAATATAGCCTTCAGTTTACATGACAATTATTAACAAAGGTGAACATTTTCCATATATATGTTGGTCATTAGTATTTCTTCCTTTGTCAGTTGCTGGTGGTCACTCTTCTACAGAGGTCACATGAGCCTCTGGTCCTCACAGAGTGCTATGTTTCAAGGTACTTTATTATGATGTCTAGCAAAGGCACATCACGGTGTTTTGCTTTGAGTATCATTACCAAGAGTTCTCTGATCACTACACATAACCAAGTCCAAGGTGAGTCCATTTCTTTAACTACGAACAGCTAGAGTACTCAATGGCTTACAATATGTTTAATAGCCATGGCCATTAATCAAAGGGAAACAGTAAAAAAATAAAATGAAATGAAAATAAATTTTAAAAATCACTAAATCATTTCCATGGGAAAAAAATTACAACAAAGAAGAGTTCAGCACGCCCATGATGTTTGGATAGTCATGCTGTCCTGGGAGCGATGGGCTGACGATGGCCAAACCGGGCAGTCGGAGCTGCCCAAGAACAGCTGCTATTCACAAGAACCCATGTGGTGGCTTCAGAACCACTGGCCATTCGCTGTTACAGATTCCTCAAGCTCTATCTCTAAATCAACAAAGCCCAGACCAAACTTCTTGGCCCCCTTCCCCACCCAGAATCATGCGCAGAATATCTTCGCAATTTCTGAAGAGAAAAGGGTTATCAGCATTACCATCCATCATACTGCTACTACCACTTATTTCAAAAATGTCATTAGCAAACTTCCTTCAGAGTCTGGGTTAAGGAGAAAATCATCTCACCCGATATACTTGGCTTTTAGTACATATTGCAAGTTATAGAACTCATTGATAATTACCTCTTTATCTTGGCTACCAAGGAAGCTTGGCTACTCATGCAACTCAGGATGGCTAGAATAATTTTTCTTTTCCTTCTTTTAATACTTTGTTTTTAACTTTTATTGCATATTAATAGTTTTAGGTCCTGCTGTACGCTGTGATTTAAAAACAAGCTACTTCAAATCTTTTTTTTTTATAGTAGCTGAGGTTTAACTAGTGTTTATTTCCTATCATCAAACCAAAAATTGCCAAGCAAACAAAATAGTAATCAGTGTGCACTGCATCCCTGAGGCTGGGGAGGGAGTAGAATAAACAGTAATTACTAATTCTGAGTTTGCACTCTCCCATGTGTTGCTAATTATATCAAGGGGGTGATATAGAAATCTCCCCAGAAGGGAAAACAAAATTTTTGAGAGGGTTTCCAAATCAAATAATTAAAGGGAATAAAAATCCAAAATCTTTAGGAGAGAGTTCCATTCTGGGTTAGTGAGAAAAGGAAGCTGGAGAAGAGGGAAAGGACAGAGTCACCACACATAAGGGAATCCTAGGAAATGTGACCTCTGCGTTGCATTTCATGAATCCATAGGAAGAAGACAGACCATGTTCTGACAGGTGCCGTGCTCCTGAACTCGGTGAAGAGGAACCCCGTGAGGTCACACAGCCACATGCTTTTCTAGACCCGAGACTTCTTTCCCGGCCTCGTCCGGAAGAGCTGCCGTGTCCACGCTAATTGCGGTGGGCGAGCATGCACCCCTGACCTTCGCTCAGTACTCACATTAAGCTCGGTCGGTGCCACTGCGTGGTCCGGTTGTTGTGGTTGACATAGTAGGTCCGACCTAAATTGTCCACTTTTTCTTCCCAGCCTGGGGGCAGAGGAGGCGGAGGAAGCTCCTCCTGGTGCTGAGAAGCTGAGTCATTCGAGTCCACAACTTCCCACCCGTGCTGTGGAGTAAAATCAGACGGAAGGTCACGAGGCGGGTTCTTCAGGTGTGCGGGAGGACACAGTGACAGTGCCGTCTGCACCCTGGCTCCGCTGCACTCTCCTCCTGCAGTGGCTTCATGCGCCACATTTGAAGAAATTCCCCAAAAGGGGGAATAACACCTATTCTAGAGGAGTCTTAAAAATATTTTGAGCAATGGCCAAGGGACTGTGCTGCCTTCTGGGCTGATTGTACTATAAGGAGCAAGAGAGTGGGATTCGTATGGTCTGCCGTGTTACTAAGGCACATTATATACTCCTTAGTAGTTCACGTTCGTCATTTTGACCTGTAGGCCTCCAGGGCCAGACAAAGCCAAGGCAATGACATGGGTCGCGTTATGGTGGCCATCTTTTCAACACCTCCCTAAGGGAAAAGGGAGCTGAGAAGATAAGTCATAACACGCATGCTCTAAATGACGTCAGAGCGTGAGTGACCAGCAGGCCCGGGGCTCTGTCGTTCCCCAGGAGGATGGCCCCAAAGCTAGCTTTGGGGGTGAAGCTCCCACTCTGCACCTCGTACCATCACGGGAGCCACAGGAAGTGTGGGCGCTGTGGCTCTCTACTTAGATGCTGCCCACTTTATGTTGGGGACACATAAGCAGGCATTATGGCACCAGAGTTAGAGTTCCATTTTTTGCAACACATATTTTAGGCATTAAGTATTCCCTCCTCACATCCTCCAGCAAAGTCTCTGGAAAATTAAGTAATTCACGGGTTACTGCAGTTGGAAAGCTAGAAGAGGGTAAAAAAAAAAAATCCTTGGATTTGAGATAAAAATCTGCTGATGTGCTTGTGAAATCTTAACATTCATGACTGTCTACCACCCACTCACTCACTCCTCCTCACAGATGAAAGCTCACAGATGAAACACTGCCTGGGAATCCGACCTCCTGGGCTGCGGGAGGTTTGGCGGGCTTGCCCGTAACACATAGTCACATATCACGTATATGCGACAGCTGCAAACAGATGTGCAAAGAAGCCACAGAGAGGCCTTGTTTAATGGGCATTTTTAGGACAAGATGGGAATCTGACAAAACAGCACCATCTGAAGGGTGTGCTGAGAAGGTACAATGGGACTCACGGTGTAGGTGAGAGACCAGAA
This sequence comes from Anoura caudifer, assembly GCA_004027475.1. Lineage (NCBI taxonomy): Eukaryota > Metazoa > Chordata > Mammalia > Chiroptera > Phyllostomidae > Anoura > Anoura caudifer. The sequence goes on along the minus strand of PVKU01000739.1, from coordinate 295,093 downwards.
AGTTAAAAGGCAGCGGGGCCAGGAGGGAAACCAGGAAAATTCCTCTGGACAGCTAATTCCAAAGTGGCATTTCCAGAGGAAAGCCCTCCTAATGCGTGCTATCTGTCACCTGTGGGCCAAACCTGGAAAAGATTTTCTAAATCCCTTTATCCACTTTGAAGCAATTCCAAGTGCTAAAAGGAATTTTACAAAGAGCTGAAAGTCCCAAGCAATCGGAGGATTAAATACAGGAGGAAAATTTCACATAGGAATGGGCTATTCATAAAATATGGATTTAGCGTTTTGTAATGAGAAACCTCCATAATCATTAGTGTCGTAACATAAGAAGTTTATCTTTTTTTACCAAAAGCACACACACTGGTAGATTATCAAATACAGATCCATGGGCACTTTTAAGTTTTTTTCACTTTAAGCTTTATAAACTTTTATGTCCTTAAATAATAAAGTCTTAAGGTGGATGACTTATTAATCCTAGGCAGGGAAGAGAGACCAAGACCTAGGGCGCCGCCGCTCACCTCCGCGTCACCCCGCTGCTCGCCGTTCTCTTCGTCTTGACCTCCGTTTTTCGGCATATAGGCCATTTTCAACCGCAAGAATCCCTTAACTCGGGATTTATGACTGCACGATAGAAGAAAACTGGTTGTCAAGGCTATGGCTTGGTTACATCTTTCATAGGATGACTTTTGAAAAAAGCTAAAACAAGAAAAGTTGTCGAATCTTCCCCAGGGAAACAACCAATAACCAAGGTGTAAAGGATAACCCCTCCCAACCCCCAAGTTCTCACCTTCTTGGTCTGAGGAGAAAGTCCTTAAACGTGTAGGGTCGTTCCATGGTTGGGTCTTCCGTCTACAGGGAGAAAAAGTGTCAACGCTCCTGACAGGCCGTGTTTTTAGATACACTGGGTTGGACTGCAGAGAGCACATTTTCATTTTAAAAGATGGGAATGGTGAAGACCGAGTCAGTTCCTCAGCCAATCCTTGAGAATTAATCAAACACTGCATAGGTCACAGAACTCCATCTGCTCAAGATCCACTAGATGTCACTATCAACATCCATTTTTGGGACCCAACCCCAGCCTCAGACAAATGGCAAAATGATAGTGGTCAAGGCCAAGTGTAATTTCTAACTGCAGGGTGGAGCCCTCAGTCTCCCACTGATTGACGTTGGAGAAGCAGTGGTTGCTGGTGCCTCCATGTCTCTGGCATTTGAGAAAACTGAACATGGAGTTAATAGGAAAACATGCAAGATCTAATCTGTGAAGGCAGTTTTACCTTATTTTTAACATTAAAGTATCATGTCACCAGCCTAACACCATTGGCAGATTATCTCCTGCGCAAGATAAATGTCCTGTGTGGCCCCATGAACCTGCCCTTTGCTGATGCTTATTTCATGAAGCTACGATGAGACTGCAACATTCATCCGTTCGTCAAAGAAACCAAGACTGTGCCAAATCAGTTGGTTAAAGCAAGCAGGAAATTAGAAAAATAAATGTCACTATTTCAGTAATTTTTAAAAACTGTATTTAGGAAAAGCTCAAAAACCCAGACTCTTTGCCCTGACTGGTATGGCTCAGTTGGTTGGGTGTCATCCCACAAAGCCAAGGGTTGCTGCTTCCATTCCTGGGCAGGGCACACGCCTGGGTTGCAGGTTCAGTGCCTGGTTGGGGTGTGTAAGAGAGGCAAGTGATTGATGGGAGAATTGAGTCTGAGGGCCAAGAATGAAAGTGAATCATGATTCTAAAATCATTTTCTTTTTTCTGGAAGCATTTAGTAAGTATACGTCACTGAGGAATCAATGAGCAAAGGGGAAAAATGAAGTTTCTTTTCTTTCTCATTATCACTCTTTCCTCTTCCCTGTCAGGGGGCAATGACAGAGCTGACATGGCCTCTTCTGACCACTGGGGTCGATAACTGAGGTAGTGATCTCTGATGCGCAGTGCAGAGCGCACCCCAGCTTCACACCACGCTCCCTGCCCGCCTCTTCGTCTCTCTGGTAGAGCTCCTGCCTGGGCTCACACAACAGCCACCAGGCCCATCAGGGCGCGGAATGAATCCAGGGACCCCGCACTGGTCAGTGCACCAAGGAGGGCTTGCTCCTGGAGAGGTTAGGGTCGCTCTACCCTCTCATCTTCCTGGTAGGCTGCCTGGGGTCAGGGATTTTATAGCTGAAGAATTTAAAAGCCTGGTTTTCCACCACAAGCACCAATGGCCGCACCAACATGCCTGTAGGGCTCCAGCAAGGGAAGGGGGTTCTGCAGCAAACATCGGTACTAAGTTTAAAACATTCCCTTTTCAAAATCACACACTCAAAAACACAAAACAGAATATTTAAATTATCAAAAATAATTTCCTAACCATCGCGAGAGATGAGACTAAGTTCAGTTCTGCTGCCTTGCATCTTTTCCATCAAGCTCCTGATTCAGAAAACACCTTCATTCAAATGTTGTCAGCTTCTAAGACCAGATCAAGGCAGTTAATTTTTTTTTTAAAGAATAAAGGTTTCTGATCTTGGGACAACAAGAAAAAGCCTCATTCCTGGTTTAAAGTGCCTCATAATAAATAAGTGCATGTATGTCAACAGGGAAGCATAGACAATTAACAATTTTGCTACTGCCAATTTAAAAAAAAAAGCAAAAAAATTACCATCCTTTATCTTAATTTCTATAATTCGAAGCTTTGGGGCCTTTTCCTATTAACTCAGTTAAATAGTCTCAGTATACTAGATATGCAGAACTAGAGAGAAAGAGCCCCAGGTAGGGGAAAAAGCTCAATGAAAAGGCACCAAGTAAAACTGATGGGTTTGGGATGCCTCACCCCGCCCTGTCCCGCCTTGCCAATGCCTGGCCACTCTGGGCGGATTCGTACACGGACTCCCATTATTTTCAGGTCACACACTGAATAGGACTTGAGTGAACATTCAGTTTCCTCCAACAGCCAGAACATCGCCTTTTGACCCAAGCCACTCTGCTCTGATCCTAACCTGTGCCACCCAGTATGGCAGCTGACGGCCATAGGTGGCTTTTAAAATTTAGATTTTAATAAATTAAAGTGAAATAAAAGGATAAATCCAGTCCCTCCGCCACATCAGTCACATCTCAAATGCCCAGCTACCACGTGTGGCTGCCGCCCTTGGCAACCATGGCAAGCTACCCCTGAGGGAGGGGCTCGCTTCTCTGACCCTTCCTCAGATTAGAACCATGCCTATCAGCAAATATCTCCAGAAGGAATAGATAGATTCTCTATCAGCTGATGAGGCTGCACGAAAAGGACTAATGATCAAACACCCGTGATTAAACACCGATGTTTGGGATTCCTTAACCCTTGAGAAAGGCCAGGGCAGCACCTCTGACCCACGTTACTACTCTCTATCACCTGCTCTCATCACCACTGAGACAGCTTACCTAGTTTCTTTTGTCTAAAGTTGGATGACTTGGACAAATATTAAATCCACAGGCCATATGTAATCTGCCTTGACAAGGGTCACACGGCTATCAGGAAAAGAAAGACCACCCACCGTGTGCTCCACAAAACACATTCAAATGCTAACTATTCATTTCACATACCCATGCTTATGTCACCACAAAAAACACAGTGAACGTAATGGCAGCGTGCGATTTTCCCACGAGTGTCCCACAAATGTAAGCCCGTGCACGCACGTGTGCACACACACTTGCAGCTCCAAGGCCACGTCCACTCAGAATATGCTAGTGGGGTTCCAGCCCCACTTGCAGGACAAGAATGCACCTTCACCCCTCTCCTTTTGCTTCCTTTGGGGTCCATCTCCCCAGCCTGCAGTTGGCTCCATCAAGCTGGTCCATCGTAAGTGTGGAGATCATGGCACCCCAAAGGAAGCTCATCTCTCTGCAGATGCAAAATTGGGAGACTCCGTTCCTTGGCGGGCTCAGCCTGTGTAAGAGTCCTCTGTAGCATTTGCCCTTCTGCTCTCTTGAACTGGCTGCTTTCTATCCTAGCCCTGAGCCTTGGCACCTTCTTTGAAGGCTTGCTCTTGCCTCCACCAAATCCAAAGCCCAGCTATTCCCTCTACTGACTTGGTCCCTGAAGAGGAATAGTCTTCTCCTCTCTGGGGGTCCCACCCAACCTTTCAAAATCAATCTGCTCTCAACCATTCCAACAAGGCACTGTTAGGGCAAGGTGTTTAGAAATTTCACTTCCACTTCTTAGAGAATGTTAGTACATAATTTGCCTTGACCGAGAGGTGATTTTTACATTAAGAAAAAGAGTGGCTGGGGACACCTACAAAAAAGAACTGGCCAACCAACCCCTGTTGTCTGCCAACCTGAGGACATTCCCTCTTCAACCTCATGAGCACGAACGGAAGACCTACTGATGTGGAAACATGGGAAGTTTTTCCTCACAGGTGTTGACATCTCCATGTGCTCTCAATGTGACTTGAATATTCAGGTTTTGCTGGCTTATGGAGTCGGTCTCTCGAACACACAGGCACCCTGAAGCTTCAGGTTTTTATATAGAAGCAAATATACTTTAATGGTGTCACTGTTGCTTCTAATCTTTTGGAAGGGAATGCATTTGAAAGCTTTCTCCCTTAACAGCTCTCCTGAGTACATAAGAAAAAATTGCTTGCTCTCACATTCCTTCACAACAGATCTGCGAAGCCTCCTGGGTAAGCTACAGAGTGTCTTTCTTGGTATTTTGTATATGGTAATAGCCACCATTTCAATGCAGCGGTAGGCTTACACTAGGTGGCTGAAGTCACCTTAGTTCATAAACTACTTAAGGGGTTTGCTCACACAAAGCACTAAAAAAAAAAAAAACCCACCAAAACCAAAACCAAAAAGGCAGAAACAGTTGACTTATCCTCTCCTGGCTGCTATTTCAATCACTCTGTGTTGCCCAGGGAACCAAGGGCTGCGGGAGGGCTGCAGCAAGGCGGAAAACCGAGGCTGGACTACGAGGTGACCAACCCCTCACCCAGCCTCCAGGTCTTGTCCCCACGGTCTACCTACATCGCCTCGGGAGCACCTCAGGCCTCCGCTATTCGTCAACAGCTCCAAACATTGCGCTGCTCACCTGAGTGGGGAGAAATGGCAGCGACACCGCATGTGCCAAGTACAATTTCTAAAGCTGGCAAGTTCACTCAGAACCAGCAGTGCCTTCCGTCCACACTGACGGAGAAAGCCATGTGGCAAAGTCAGGGCAGCGCTAGCGTGGACAGATGTGGCCCACGAGAAACAGCATGTGCAATTCTAGACAAAGGGAACGTGTGTTTGCTCAGACCCGAAGGATGAGCTTGAAAGCCAAGACAGCCCAGGGACAAGGAGGGGGCTGACGGAGGGAGGTGGCTGTTTCGCGTGATTTGACAAAGGCAGGCTAAAGAGCAGAAGAGCAAGATGCTGGGTGACACCGACCGGCAGCCTTGCAGATGCAGAGATACTCGGTTCTTTCTTATCCCCTTGAATGGAGCACTTTCTGGAAAAGAACTGGGGCCAGAGAACTCTTTCTGTATTTCAGCCTTCGCCACTGTGTTGAGGAAGCATGACTCTGAAAACACATCCCGCTGCAGACAACCAGAGGTCACTGCTCACAACAGGCAACAGAGAGCAGGTGACCGTCCTTACCGGGAGATGATTAAGGGGCACGTCCACCTGTCCCAGGAAGTCGTCTCGTGTCTGTTGAGAAGAAAGCGAAGAGTTAATGTTCCCGTCGATTTCTCAGAGTGTTGGCATTCTTAAAAACATTTATTTACAAATAGAGACAGAGGCCCAGGGCCTGACACTGAAGTGCCACAGAGACAGGTCAAGGCAGATGGCCCAGATGAGGTGCACACAGCTGTTGCCTTGGAGACAGGTGAACCCCAGGCCTCACACACCTGACCTTTAGCTGCCCGAGACTTTGTGGGGCATCCACTACCCAACAGAATGGTGACAGGTCATCAGTTAGACCTGGAGAGCGCATGGTTGTCAAGGAGGGGACACTGGGGGTGACAGAGGGTTTGGGGGCACAGACGAGCCAATCTAAAGAGAAGGAAGTAAAGGCAGGTTGGGAACACTTTATTGATAACAAACACATGGTGGGGCAATTTACAGTCATTGCTCATATGGAAATAATACCATAATTAGTGAATAACAATACAAGAATAAACCCGGGGCCTTGCATGTTCACAACTGTAAGCCTACTTTTGCCCAGCCCTATACTTATTGATCAAGTGCTATGAATTAAAGAGCTCCCTGAGAGCTGAGAGTCTAGGGAAAGGGTATAGAGTCTAGTTATCAATAAATCTTGTAAAGAATGGCTTTGAACTTTCAATCTGATAAGTACACTGCTTCAGAACCAAATTCATGGCTAATTTACTGGTTCAGTTTAGGACACACCATGCTTCTTCCTCTCTCTGCATCTGCTACACAGCGTAAACCTTTCTGACTCAAATTGACCTCACTGAAATTCATTTGGAGGAGCTCTCACGAGCACCCCTGCAGACTCTGGGAGTCACCTGGGAAGTCACAGCTGCAATTCCAGGGTCCCGGCCCGGACCCCAGCATGCCTGGCAGGCCATGTGCACACTGCGTCCTGTTGGAGGAGCGCTCGTGCCACGGCCCCTGAGCTTCACGTGGCCCGAGGTGCAAATTGTGGCCCTCGGAGAACAGTCAGGGGCGCCCACCACAGTCAGAAATGCCCGGAATCTGGCCAGTTCTTCAGCTGTGGTCAGATCGAGCCCCCTTGGCCGGCTGGGGGAAAAGCCCGAGGGAGCGTCCAGACCCCCTGATGGCGAGTGTGGGTTCGTATTTCCCCTCTTCACTGGTTCAGTGTGAAATTTCCTCACTGATGGAAACCACTCAAATGTACTTGGGAAACGTCTCTTCTTGCATTGAAAAGCAGCAGCAGGTAATGAGATTTAGTGACATGGTTTACTCCAGGATTAGGATTTCCTTTTAGGTAATTTAAAAAATGTGATTAACTAGAAAGCTCTCCATCTCCTCTGAACTGTGCTTGAAGAAGAGTGAAAAACCTAAGCCCCTCCCAGCCAGGAGTGCAGGAAGCAGGAGACGAGCCCAGCCCTTGTGACGAAGGTCTCATTTCTTTTCTCAGCTCCAGCTGCTACGACCTACCGACCTACCGACCTACCACGGAGACACCTCATCTGGCCCCAGGCTCCAAGAAGCCAATAATTGCTGTATATCCTAACAGAAGGAGCAGTGAGCAGAATGCTCAGAAAACGCTGTCCTCTCTGTCCAAGGAGTTAGGGGGACCTCTCATTCCCAGTGTGGCTGATTTAGTTGTAATTACAAAGTGAGAGTGAATTTCAGTTACTGCTACAACAAAAAAATTTAAAAATAAAAACCAGAAGTCTGTGGCCTGCTGACCATAAATTCCGTGTCTACCTCCTTGCCACTTGTCTCCCCCAACCCTGCCTGCTACTGGTGCCGACGTCGTGGAAGGAAAGGACACATGGTGCAGCCGTCAGAAGATGACCGTCCATCCTTCTGGAAGCTCCGTCCATCACCTGATAGCATTAAAAGGCTACTCATTCACTCTTAACCTCAGGGCACTGTAACAAAAATTCACATAATGTCTACACACCCACGTGGTTTTTCTGGGGAGATGGCAGAGTTCTAAACTGATCACACGAATTCAGCTTTGCTCAGACACCAGAAGACAGGCACCTGCCACCATGGGCTGCAGAGGCCAAGCAGGTGAAAGGCCACACCTGGTCTCCACAGCAACCAGAGCATGTAGGCATTATCATTAGGAGTGCTGTCCAGGTGGGGAGCCCAGTGCTGGGGATGGGTGTGACCTGCTCCAGTTCCTCTCTGGCTTCCAGAGTCCCGGCTCCTCTTGAAGTAACCTGCTGCCCTTGTCTCAGTATTAGGCAGGACACTGAGGCTGGGCACCAGCTCTGGGCCCTGATTGGGATGGTGGCTCTACACGGTCCTGGATGAGACATAAGCAGGGGGAGTCCTGGGAAAACGCCCATGTGCCGGGTCCTTGTTAGCACTGCCTCCTGTTCGGACTCCGCTCCTTTCCACCAGTGAAAGAGGTGGTGACACCCCTGAGGCACTGACTGGGGCAGCTTCACTGGTACCTGGTACCTGCACAAGCCCTCTTGTTACACTGGAATAATCACCTCTAAAGCGGCCGAAGATGGAGCAACCTCACCATTAACGTAAACACCAGGCTCTTATTTCTGCTTTATATCAAGGACACTGAAATAAATTGATTTTTTAAGTAAGATAGGGATCCAGTCTAGAATGGAACATGGTCCAAAGGAACTGGCTGAAACAAGTGTTTCATCAGGCCGGGGAACATGGTGGTGAGCCCTAGGTTTCAAACACCCCACTGTTGCCCCAAACGAAGACATTGTAGGTAATGAAAAATATTTAGGTTAATGATGCTGCACCAGCTCTAAAACATGTCTTCAATGCCACAGAAGAGTCTAGTGGGGGATTGGGGAGGCTACTCGAGACCTTTATGCCAAGTTGAGTAGTAGGCGTGTCTCAGGGACACCTGGGTCTGATGGTGATGAGCCAGGGGTCGTGTGCTGGTGTGTTAGGGTCCCCACCTGCGGGCCCTGGAGAGCTGTCTGAGGCCATGACAATATTCTTAGGTCATCGTGCCACAGAATGACATCTCACACTAATGTAACAAAACTACTTTAATCAAGTCAATTTTTTATAATTTCCATTACAAAATTATTTCCACCAACCTTCACGCTAACTGTAAGAGATTACGAAATCGCAATTGGTTTCAACACATACCATGAATACTGGTATTTCTTGTGCTTATTTTTGAGGGGTAAATGCTCTCAATGTCCACCTCAATTACCTGTCACGCTATTCTAGAGGCTGAAAATGTACAGGTTAGTACCAATTATAAACGTTCCCTTCTGATAAGCTGTCAAATATTTTTCCAATGTCATGACAAAGCAAATGAGAGCCCCTGAAATGTGTCATAGAAGGTAAAAAAAAAAAAAATCTATGTTCCATTATAGGAAAAGTGAAATTAATATACCAGACACTGTCCCCTTCAGAGCTTGCTCTCTATGATGATTAACCATATTCCGGACTGCCCCTCCTGGCTTTTCAAATACCTCTTCCCTTTCATATAAGAAGGCCATGGAGGAATGCTGCTCCATGGGTGAGTGCCATTGGACCCCAATGCTGGGGGCTGTTCTGACAGTGGCAACGAACCCTAGTATGGCCCCGCGACACTTCCCAAGGCTTCCTGTGCGCACGCTGGGCCGAGCTGCCAGCACTGAGTGGACACCACGCTTAGCTGTCCTCGCAAAGTGAGAGAGACTCAATTTCACAAAGAACACATGAAAAAACAACAAAGACTTTTGGTTTTCAGGTCAGAATGCCCTTGAAGGATGTGCTCAGAATCTCACTACACACTGATGACCACAGAGGTCACGGGCGAATGAGGCGAGGACGGCTGGTCCCAGGGAAGCTGAGAGACAGCACAGGGACCATGTGGGGGAAAAGCACTGGAGGCAGGTAGGGGTGCTCGGGGGAAAGCAGGGGCCAGAAAGGCTCATTGAAAAAAGTTATCAAACAGAAGTGGCACTTCCTGCCAGGTATAACGACCCACAGGTAATCCTGGAGCTTTTTATTAAGATAGTGTTTAAACTATGAGTGGCAACCCCACTAGTAGTTCACAAGAAGCATTAAAAAAAGTTTCTCATCCAAGGACATTTTCCCAATGCTTTTACAGAGCAAGGAAGGGGGGGGTGTGGCAGGGGGAGAGGGACATCGACTGGCTGCCTCCTCACATGCACCCGGACCAGGGATGGAACCTGTAACCTGGGTCCGTGCCCTGACCATGAATCGAACCCGTGACCTTTCAGTCTATGGGACGGTGTTCCACACCAGCCAGGGCACAAGAAGCATTTAGAAAAGTCAGTATAACAGAACAGAAAATGTTAGCGTCTCACATGAGATGTTGACAAGTACTGTTTTGAGAAACTTATTTCACTACATACATACATGAATGTGTGTACTAAGTTGTTTTCCAAAATTATTTTTTGTGGGTGATACCACTGAAAGATTAACAGCAGCTCAACCACAACAAAGGGAAACCAGCCAGTGCTACCAATTGCCTGGGGTTTTATCCTAGAAATCATTATGGAGTGACTTCCAAGAAAGTTATATTTAGAACTGTGTTTCTCAGGCCTGGAGGAATCAGGACATAAGCTACACAAAAAGAACTTAAGAGTAAAGCTATAGTAGGATTTGGTGTTTGTATCTTACAGATCGAGGGAAACGTCACAACCTCTAACACGAAGCCAGAAAAACACCCTGGGCTCATCACTAAACCACCGAATGCGGCCCTGTGTGCTGCTTCCTTCCGCAGTGTGTGGCCCCATAGGCGGCCACCAGAACTGACCAGCCCAGGGAAACGGGCTCTGCTTTGGGGGGATGGGAAGCATGCTCCTGGGATTATCTAGATGATGGGCCGCCCACAGACCCATTGTGCTTCGTGGTGTCAAACCCTAAACCTAAAGGTGCTGAGACCGGGCACCCTTAGCACCTAGGGAGGGAAGCTAACCAGTCCTGGGAAGCAGGAATAAAATGTGAGCCACGGACAGAATTTGAAAACTGCTAAGTCACATTTAAAAAGTAAAAATACAACCGGTGAAATGAATTCTAACACTATATTCTAGCTGACCCGATATATCCAAAATATCGTTTCAATGCGTAACCAATATAAAGATTATTACTAAAACATTTTCCATTCTTTTCACACCGAGCCTCTCAAATCCGGTCTGGATTCCTCGCTTGCACGGAACAGCACGCGGCCCTGAGGACTGCCCACGCTCCAAGGGCTCAGCAGCCGCAGGCGGCCAGCACCCCGGCAGCTCTGGGGAGACAGTCACCCTACCGCACACAAGCCGCCGCCCCCCAGTGCAGGCGTGCACAGAATGCTGCCGGAACACCACGGAGGAAGTGACTCACTCTGCCAAGAGCCACGGACGGACAGGGACAACCTCATGAAGGATGACCTTCCAACAGGGTCATGAAGTGGGAGTTTGCCCGGAGGATGGCTGGGGGTGGAGAGGGAATGGCATGCAGGAAGATCGGGCCAACGCTGTGAGGCCCTGAAGGTGGAGGCCGGGTGGAAGGTCTGCCCGGCCAGAGCGTGGCCAGCAAGCGGGTGGGAGGAGGAGACGAGGCCGGCTGCAGGGCCCCGTGTGGCTCGCTGCGGTGGGAGGGCGGCATCCTAGGGGACGAGGAGGTACAGGAGGATGTTCAGGGGCGGATGACTGGCAAACGCTGCACTTCAGATAGGCCCCCTTGCAGCTGGAGGGAGAGTTTATTGGAGGGGAGACTCTGAGGAGAAAGAGTGCTCAGGGGGGTGGTAAGTTGTTGGGGTGAGGCTCCCCGAGGGTCTGGACCAGGCGGGAAAATGGAAGGCACAGTGTCCGTTCAGGAGTGCTCCGCTCCTGGATACGAGTTTATTCTCTGTGCAGTGAGGGCTCAGTAAGATCACGGATTCCAGGTCCTGAGCACAGGGCCCATCCAGAGTCCTCGGAACCAGTATCACTGTCAACAGACCAGCAACAAGGACATCGATGTCGCTGACTTGAGAGTGACATAAAGCAGACGCAGGAGACAGTGGAGGAAGAGGCCACAGAAAGGGAAAGGAGCAGCCAGGATGTGGCCGTCCCACCCGAAGCAGAGGGCCATCAGCCCCACGGTGTGTCACTGAGACGCTCATCTCCTGTATTTTCCTGTTAAGACAAGTCTTCCCGTTGAGCCCAGGCACACCCAGGGACACGGACCTCGGAGGACTGCCCAGCTGCACGGACGCTCCCACACACGTGACGTCCACAGGTTCCGATGAAGCTGACTCATCTTTATAAACTGTGCAAACGCAGACAAACCTGAGCACGACTGTCACTCATGAAAGGAACGCTCCATTTATTTGCCGAATGAACTAAAATTTTATACAACCTGCTAAAAATAAGGTAGATTCACATATATTCTACTTGTTACAGAGAGGCTGAGCAGAGACTGAATTTCAAAGTTCGTTTAAAAGGAAGGTATGTCACTGGGTTGGTTTAATGGCATGATATTGTTTAATTCTGAGCTTCTGATTTTATTGTATAACTGTTCATTTCCCAAGGTTTCAAGATAGTTTTCTCAGGATAAGTGTCTCATTTCTTTTCAAGGGAAGTTTTAAAATTAAATTTTCTGCAAGCAATTTTAAAATAACAAATTAAATGTGCAAATGAAGAAAAAGTAAAGATACTTCTAGATTCTGTACTTTCCCTCTGAACTTCACTGCCAAAGAGACCTCACTACCCTGCAGTAATTCACGGTCACACCGTTAGTGACTAACGCTGTGCGCCCAGGCACGGTTCAGGGAACGGGGAAAAGTGAAGCTAAGTACACCGTGCGTTCGATGTCGTTTGCATGGATTGATTTCATTAACAGAGTCACTGCTACGAGTTCTTCCTCCTACACCTCAGGACATGTGAAGCTGGAGTCCATCAGCTTGCCTGTCAGGGCAATAGTCTGGATGTGTGAATACAATACTATGTGTAACGTAAATACAGCGTGGTGCTACTCTTGGAATGTGAATGCGTGACGACTCTGAACGGGAGTTATATAGGTTTACACAAGGACACTGGCTGACTTTTCAGAAGGTTCCGTGAATGCAGCCTCAATATGAGGTTTGGTAGCCCAGGTAGATCCTGATTGGTCTCTCTCTCTCCATGGCCATCCTCCAGCTGAAATCATGCCTCTGGCCAGGGGACTCCGTTAAAATGTGCCCAGGGGAAGCTCTAGCCATACTCTGGTGAGAAGTTCAAGACTGCAAGGGATAAGCTGATGTATATAGCTCACCTGTCATTAGTCAGAAACAGTCATTAGCAGGTTAAAGAAAAAGCCTGCCCACAGTCACTGAGCCAGTAAGTAGCAACCGGAACGTGAACCCAGGCGGTCCAGCTCCAGAGCCCATGCTCTCAGCCCCAGGACCCGGAGCCCATACCTCACACCCATGGGGCTTAAGGAAAGACAGTAACAGGCTGCCCGCCCTCCCTCGGAGAACCCGGGCTTTGCTCTGCTGCGGGCGACGTCTGCCAGATGCAGGCCTTGCAGTCTGTAGGCGCACAGAGCACGTGATCCTGGATCACTTGTGCGCACCGTTCTATGTGCCCTTCTGCTTCCTCATCTCTATTTTCATAAAAAAAGGAAACGAGTAAAGTTGGCGAAAAGAAGCGGAGCTGAATAATTTTTATTCTTTTACTAACTGCTCCCCCCCCACCCCCCATGACTTTTAAAGCAGAGCTCTTCCAGGCGAAGGATGCAGGTGCCTGTGGACATACAAAGACTTCCCAGGGGCGCTGGGAGAGAAAAGAAATCCTTTTCTAGATCCTTCCACGTTCCCTCAACCTGATCTGCTCAAGAACAGTGTCTGTCTTCTGTTGCCTCTCCCTGCCTAAATCATGACCTTCTTTTCCTGCTTCCCAAAAAGCATGTGTCTCACTTTTCCCAACTCTTACCACGTGCAGTTAGCGGGGTATAAAAACCTCTGCAGCAAAAAAGGAAGGAGGTTTGAAAACGCCCAGCTCCTGAGGGAGCAAAGAGAGCGAGAGATCAGGAAAAAGACCTTACACTTCACCTACAACAGGCCCCTGGAATGACGATGCCTTGTGTATTTACCATCCGTCTGATTGACTTCCATGTTTATGTGATGTAAAAAATGAAGTCAAATTTTTTATTTTTAGTGACAGGAAATAAGCCTGAAATGGCTGACTATTTTTAACAATATGAACTGGTTTTGCTAATTCTATTTTACGGATGACATCATCCATAAATTGAGCCATATCAACCATCCCAAGATGAAAAAAATCCAAAGTACAGGCTACAATATGAAATATATTTAAAGCACACTTGTAATACATAACACACTAGAAATGACATATTTTGCAACTTCTGAATTAGTAACTTATTGGCTTACTGACCAGTTGTAGAGGTCACCTTAAAAAATGTGTATGAAAGAGTTCTTTAAAACTCTTTATGAAGTTCAGTAGGCAAAAACGTTGGGAGACTAAAATGCAAAGCATACACTTGATCATAAAGTCAGGTCATTAACTAGGTGGTTACTTAAAAGTTTTCCTCAAAACTCATTGTTTATTTAGAGCAGGGGTGTCAAACTCATTTTCACTGGGACCACATCAACCTCGCGGTTGCCTTCAAAGGGCCAAGTGTAATTTCAACTCCTTAACTGTTAAGGAGTAGTTACATGTATACAGTCCTAAAATTATTTTGGCCCTTTGAAGGCAACCACAAGGCTGATGTGGCCCCTGGTGAAAATGAGTCTGATAGTCCTGCTTTAGAGCTTCCTCCTGGAGGCAGGCAGCAGTGAAAAACTCTTCCTCTCTACAAACGATGTCGGTGAGAAAAATAGTCTGGTGAAGAAAACTTCAAAGCATTGTGAACAATTAAGCAAATGATTACATGTACCTTAAAGAGTCTGAAGGATGAGGAGAGACCTAATGTTAATGTAAGATTCCAGCAGGTATGAATTCAAGACCAGAGTGTGGGCCTCCTTCTTCCCAAAAGTCTACCGTACCGAGGACATCCTGAGAAACAAGGCCCACCTCCTCCTCCTTCCAGTCTCTTTGTGACAGAACATGTCGCCAGGCCCGAGTCTTCCTGAGCAGAAAGAGCAGGACTGAGGTGTGGAGTCGGCCAGGGGCTCTCGGGCCTGCTGAACTCGGGACTGTCCTGGGAAATTCTGAACCCACTGATACCCAGCGGGAATCGCCCCAGACGACTCAGTCTAGGGGAGGGGTCCGGACACAAGTGCGCTTCAAAACTCACTTGTTTCTGTGGCCATGGCTGACGACCCTGAGCAAACCCGCCAGTTTCCCCGGTTCGTGAAAGAGGAACTGTGATTCTCTGTTAAACCGATGAGCAAACTGATATTATGCTGCAATCTCTTAAAAGCCTAAAGTCCTCAAAAGTAGACTACTCTCAGGCCCTCCCTTCCCACCCCCATTCCACTCCTGGCCCCAGGGCCAGCCCTGGGCAGCAGATCGGGGGTCACTGGTTAGAGGGTCTTGGGTCCAGGGTTTTGCCCAGCTTGCATTGGTCGCGTGTTTTTGCATTTCAGCTCCTTTTTGCTTAGCGATGGGCGGAGGGGTGGGACTGGTCCGCCTCCTTCAATATTCTGCGGTAAAGCAGTGTGAGGGAGGACAAAAGAAAGAGTAACGTATTTAGTTCCCAGCTCCCCTCAACTGTGCCTCTACTGTCCCCCCCAGTGAGAACCAACCGGACCCATTTACACATGTGGGTAAAAATAACTGCCCGGGAATGTGGATGAGATGGGGGAGGGGGTGCATTTTTGGCTGCCCCTCTTTGGAACCCTAGCCCTCTGGCCTGATAGGGCTGGGATATTAATAGGAATGGGGCTCACAGGTGCACAGACAAAGCACAGGGATTTCTCTGGGCATGGCCGAGGGCTATCTGCCTGCCACTCTGATGCGAGGGCTGAAAAAACAAATCCCACTTCAAAATAGAATCAGAGAATGTGATCCTTACGAGGGACCTCAAAAGTCATTCAGCGCGAGAAACATCTGAGACTCGTACCTCCATCCATCCCTCTCCAGCGGGTGGCTCGCTCTGCCTGGTTCTGAACGGCACTGTGATGCAGAGAGCTCACTACCTGCTGGGGCGGTAGAAAGGGAGTAGATTTTGGATGCACATATGCCTAGTTTAAAATCCCCTGTCCCATTTACAAGTAGCTGAGATAGTCGATCTTCTCATCTGTAGAATGGGGATAAAAACAACTTTATCTAACATAGTCACTGAATATTAAATGGGACAGTTAGATTCAATAAATGTTCCTAACTCAGGGCTTCTCAACCTCAGCACCGTAGGCATTTTAAGCTAGAAAATTCTTTATTGTGAGGGGCTGTCTATTCTATTATTTGTAGAGTTTTTAGAAGTACCTCTGGCTTTTACTCATGACATGCAGTTGGAACTCCTGTCCCCCAGCTATGACAACCAAAAATGTCTCCAAATATTTCCCAATGCCTGGGGGGTGGGGGCGGATGGGACAGAACCCCCCCCCCCCAGTTGAAATCCACTGTCTAGCTCTATTCTACTTCCCTCCCCCACACTCTGTAAGCCGTCCTGTCGCCCTTGGGAGCCTCTGTAAGTGTTCTTTTTCTCTTTCTCCCACCCGCTTGAAGCACCAGGGAAGAAGGAAGAGTAACTTAGTATCTATAACTAGAAAGTGGCAAAGCTAGATTTGAGCCAGGGTCTAACCCTCACGCATTTATTTCTACAACGCTGTTATTTCTGAGGGGCTAATCTCTGTGCATCGGGGTGGGCAGCTCTCACTTTATTTGAAGAAAGCTCTCCTGCCCTTATCCACCAAGCTGGCTTCCTTCCACCCCCCAGAACATTTTCACAGAACGAGAGGTCTGCAAGCTGAGCTACATGCATCCAGTGGTGTCCTACTTAGTGGCTAAAACAGAGTACGTGCGCTGTGGCTGCTGGGGACTCCCTGGGAAGCTGGGACTGCGGGCTCAGCTCTTGCCTGACTCATTTGTGTTCAAAATCAATAGCAAAAGCCACACAATTGTCAGGAAGGAACTGAAGCTCTGGGCCAGAAACGTTGAGGACAAGGAAGCGTGTTGTATAGATAGGGCTGTCCCGGGGTCATCGCATGGGAAATGGCGTCAAATCCAGGGAGGCCCGGAAACATGGGAGACAGAATGGGAGAGTCCTTTAGGGGAAAATCACAGGGGAGACAGATGCCCCCAATACTCCCTTCAATGTCACCTCTAAAGTCCACAACAATCAAACCACCGCAGGCAGAACTCACCTACTAGGCACCAAACGTCAAGTCTTTACTGAGGCCTCGAAACACAAGCTGGGAGCACAAAGTTGTGACTTTTCCTGAGAACCACAGGGACCACTACTCAAGAGCCCGCACGCTGGGCGAGAAGCAGACACGTATCCGTACCACCTGTGAAACCCATCAGCGCTGGGGCTGGGACAAGGCCGGCAAGGCCCTGAGGGCAGGCCTGCCAAGGCCGACGGAAGCGTCACTTAAATCCTGAGCCCTGGTTCCTCTCTTACCCCACCTTGACCTCGGCCCCGAACCCACACCTGCTGCACCATGTGCCCTGCACCAATGCCTCGGAGAAGAGGGCAGTGCTGTCGTTGAGAAGGACACGTTCCAGATGCACGTTGTCTCGATTCCAGGGGTGGGTCTGGGTGGGTCTGAGTGTGCCGGGAAAAGCAGCCCCGGAGGCCTGGGGGACAGACCGCTGGGGGACTGCCCTGGTTCAGGAACTAAGTGGCTGGGTGACCTCGGGCAAAGCTTCCCCTAGGCCAGGCAGGCCCCTCATCTGGAAAGTGGGGCTACGCCCAGCTGTACCTCCTAGTTCATAAACCGTTCCACACTCAAACGCCAGTGCATGTGGAAGGCTTGTGCAAGTTCCTGTTGCACGTTGTTAGGCTACTCTTTGGAGTGAGTATTTAAAACCCAGGGGTAGAGGGGTTCCTACCAATTCTGGTCGACTGGGAAATCGAATGGCTGCTTTCGGAAAGTCAGTGCTTCAGCCACCAATCAGTCTGGTCCACAATCAAACAGCATTCCTTGCATGGCCTAGAGGTCAGCAAGTACGGCTTGGGAAACCTGTTCTATCCGGCGAGGCCTGAATATGCAAAAAGCTTTAAAATAAAATGAACTATTATAGAGTTACTGTGCCTTAAGAAATAAGTTCATGAAAATGTACTGTTAAGCAAGATGGAAGACTCAATAAGACTAAAAAGACTTGC
The DNA here is from genome assembly GCA_004027475.1 of Anoura caudifer. NCBI lineage: Eukaryota > Metazoa > Chordata > Mammalia > Chiroptera > Phyllostomidae > Anoura > Anoura caudifer. Next base: position 277,317 of record PVKU01000739.1, on the reverse strand, counting down.
TCTAAGCTTAGAAATGATGTCTTTTTCTTCTCCTTTTCTAAAGATGATCTGTTGTCAGGCTATTCATCAACTTACAAAGAAGTTACACAGAAGAGTCCATCGATGAATATGTTGGTGGTTTGGGACATTAAACAGTGAAATCTATGAAGTCACTGGGACAGGAAGTGGCACTAACGGGGGACTTGATGACACTCTACGACCACACTAGCTGGAACATCGACACCATCACAATGTCACGCCTCCAGGGGCACATCAGTGGGCATCTCTGCATTTCACTTGCAAGGAATGGAAAGGCATGGGGACAATGACTCTGACGGCAGAGGTGAGTCACCTCTGGAGCTGGGTTTGAGGCCAGGGCAAAGTTCTTGGTCATCCTAAATGTTAATGAGAATTGTGCGTTCAACCCAATGGCTGATGTTTTTTTAAATCTTCACCTGAGGATATGTTTATTGATTTTTTTATGGGGGTGGGGAGAGAGAAAGAGGGAAAGAAAGAGAAAAGTGTGAGAGACATTGATCAGTTGCCTCCCATATGCACCTCAACTGGGGATCAAACCCTCAACCTAGGTATGTGCCCTGACCGAAAATAGAACCCACAACCTTTTGGTGTACCAGATGATGCGCCAAGCAGCCAAGGCAACTGCATGGCTGATTTTAATAGGAGTTATGATTTTCCCACAAAAATCTGTAAGTAAAGCTAAGATTGCAGGAATACTCATCATGTTTCCGCCTTTTGATCTGCAGAAAGCACCTTGGAAAGCACAGGCTGCCCGAGTGACGGCAGGGCCCCTGGCAGGAGGGCTCAGGGACTGGCTCGCTCTGACCCACATCCGGTCCCTACCTCTCTGAGAGGCTCAGAGGGAGAATAACTGTATTTAATTCAATGCGTTACTGCTGGGACTGCGAAAACCAGCACACTGAATAAAGGAGCTGCCTGAGGAGTGCACTAGATCACTGTCGCTCTACAGTGCACCGCCCCAGAAAGAGTCACACTCTGCAGGCCGTCCTTGGGAGCTGGTCCGTGAGTTCACAGCTGCAAAACGTAGAGAGGTCTCCACGAAAAGGGCCCAAGGAGACCAAACTGCGTTCCCATGGACTTCCTAACCTTCGCATTGGTCAAAGCATCCGAGTTCATTAAAGTGAACCTTCCGGTGACCATATTCATTACTGGAACATGGGGGTGGGTGGGCGAGTGGCTGCCAGTCTCCAGTGATGGCCCAGGAGTTCACTGACTGTCAGTTAAACAAACAGATACAGGTAAGCACTTAAACTGAGTTGTGAATTGTCATCTTGTATCTATTTCTCTTTGAGCAAAATTTCAACCCATAGGTCAAAGGAAAGAGCACTGAAGGGGTGACCTGGGGCCCTGTCTCACCCCTGGAACCCAAGGAGAATCATGTCAACCTTCTGTGCCTTGTTTCCTCCATTGTAAAACAGGGGGGTTTGGATTCAATAATTCTCAGGTTCTTTATGTGGGTACAATTCTCAGAATGCATGAGATAAACTTTTCTGCAGTATGAGCTTCTCTTGCCCTTGGTGTTGATGTTAGACAATACAGTACCTTAAAATTTTCCATAATAACCTGTAAGTCAAGCAGTACGTACCTACTTTCAATTCAGAGACTCAAAGAAAACCTAGACGGAGCTGCACACCGCACAAACCTATGCCAAACGGAGCGGGGATGATTTGACTACTGTGTCCAGAAAAAAAAAAAAACACCCAAAAAACTACAAGCAGGACTTCTACGGACCCACTTCCTTTCTCCCCATTCTTGTATGACACTGAGGCCCAAAGCCCCGCGAAAGGCAGCACGGACAGAGCGCGGCTCTCGTCTGACTTCACTTCTCTTCAGGGCCCTGCACCTTTTGAGGCGATGGCTTCATAAAGTTAATGTCTCTGAACCTCCATGTCCTCCTCTGCAAAGTGGGGATGAGACTCACAACACCAAGGGGTGGTTCTGAGGATGAGCGCTGACTTCTGTATGGAAAGAACCTGGAGAGGGTCCTGGGATGCATTAGGTAGAGGAGGTGCAAGGTGCTGTGAAACCCGGAGACGTTTTGCATGGCTACAAAGTGCAGTAAAAACTTTTACTTAAGCTGGGATAGAACCCTCCTAAAGGTGTGCATGGCACAACTCACTTGAAGCTGCAAATTAACAACAACGACAGCTAGCATGGATGGGACACTCGCTCTTTGCCCAGCACACTCTAAGTGCTTCTCAACTGATCTCCCTCAATCCTCCTGGTAACCAGGTCATGGGTGAGAAGGCTAAGGCACAGGCAAGCTCAGTAACTGGTCCAGGCTCACAGAGTTGCTGAGGCGCACCACCGAGACCTGAACTCTTACCTGACTGGTACAGTCTTTGAACAGTCACACAGGCTTGGCCGCCTGAACTCACAGCAAACCCACCCGTTCTCATGTCTTTTATTTTTGTTGGATAAAAATCTTACCCAGACACTGGCAAATTCTGGCCTGTTTCTTCAGGAACTAGTTAGGAGACATGTGAAAGATCATGAAGGAATCATTTAACTACATTTTGAGAATAAATTACATATTTGAGCCTTCTTTGGATGCCATCTTGAGGAAACCCGTGAAGAGTTAACAAGACCCTTAAAGCCTTGTAACACCAGAGTCCTCCATACAGGTCACAGAGCACATGCATCATGGAGATGCACACGCTCCATGACCCTAATCCCAGCCCCTCTCTGAGAGGAGCCGCTATATAGGAGGAGAGTGTGCATCTGTGTGTTCATGAAATATCACCCAATTATATCCGTAAAAGCTGCCAAGGTGTGGTTAAATGGAGTCTACCCCACCAAGGAAAATATTTTAGGGCATTTTGATGCCATAGTAATGAAGACTAGCTTCAGAGTTCAATTTTCAGAAGGGAACCAAAATACATTCGATTTATACAAAGGTACAGAAAAATGCTTTTGATTCATTAGTACATACGATATTTTTCTTTCTAGGCATTGATTCATCCAAAAAAATAAAAACAAAAAAACAAACAAACAAAAAAAAAACCCTTGGTGTCTAGCAGCCAAGAACTCTATCACAGTTACTCATTTTGGGTGGGCTTCATTTATGCCTCTCTCCTTGCAAAGGGGACTGAAGACAGTGGACGACACCTGGACAAAGACACCGATGCGCCACCTTCCCCAATCACTTACCATTTAGGATCACGCAGTGTCTGGACAATTAGCAGCTTTGTGTGGGAGGCATCTTGTTTTTACTCTCGAGACTCAAGGAAGAACTTAGATAATACAGAATTGTATATACTCCAGAACAGTTATTATTCAAATCAGACCAAACCTGCTCAACAACCTGCTTTCTTCAACCTTATCGCACGAATTTGTGTGTATGTATATGGGGGTGTGTGTGTATGTATACGGGTGTGTGTGTGTGTATGTGCATGCACACGCACATTATGGTTTAAGCAAAAGTACATGCAAATGCTCACATGATTTGATTAGAGATGATGTTTAGAAGCAAACCATTATCATTCAATGGAATGGTTGTACCACCCTCAGTCATGGCACAAATCATCAGCCACCGCAGCCCGAACCCCCGCCATGTATTTATTTCACTCGGAGCTTTACTGGGGGAAACACGCTTGCTGCAATTCAAGAAGTCAGGGGACAAAATCGGGTGGAGATGTCATCATATGCAAAGTGATTTAGAAGCCTGGTCTATACCCAAGGTGAAACGGTATCCCAAGATGCTGACCTGTCATCATGTGCTGTTGAAGGAGACCAGACAGACAGCGTATGATCACTTAGGGTCGTGTGCTACACCGACCCAGTAGACTCCACCCAGCCCACAGACATTTTCTATTTCAAAGAAGAAAAGGGGAAAGAGAAGAACAAGACAAACATCAAGGCAATGTTCTGGACACTCGATGTGCATTACCTTCTGTAATCACCCCAACGACCCTGAGGCAGGCGCTACCGCTAGCCCTGTTTTAAAGATGAGACAAGTGTGGTCCAGGAACGTGGAGGGCCCTGCCCCAGCCGCCCAGCGAGCAGGGCCACGCTCCAGGTGGTGACAGACCCAGGACTCTGACTCCAGTGTGTTTCTCCTTCCTGTGCTGCCACTGCAGATTGGGTTAGGACAACCAGGGTCGCAGGGACAACTGAACATCGGGCAGCCCTGGATTCTCGTCACTAGCACACACTGTACCTCACAGAAGTTCAGGTTCCCACAGAATACATACAGGAAAATAGTATTTTCCTATTTAAAGGGATAGTTCCATTGTTTATACTAAGATACTGGACATTCATGTAGACAGCCTGCAGTAGGAGAAATTCAAATTACCCAAAGTGACATAACACAATGTTGTAATAGATTGGTTCTACTATAAGTGTATGGTTCCCTTGATTTTATTTCTTATTCTGTATCACTGATTTACAGAAGTAATTTTATCCATATTTGTTAGCACGGAGGCATTATCTTTGAATTGCTTCCCGAGAGTCTGAACTGCTGTTTTATTGAAGAAAGAGAAACTGACAACTGGACAATGGCACCATCACAGTAGAAGAGGAAGGAGCCCTGGCAGGAAGCAGTTCTTGGGAAAAGAGCCAGGAAAACAATGGGATGGGAAACGATCGAGCTGTGGGTGGGATGTGATCACCTCCCAAATCTCCGGTAAGTCAAACATTCTAGCACACAGCCACCCCTGCAAGTCCCCGGGCTTAGAGCCCGGACAATCACTGTGGGTACCACTTTCTGGCTCTCAGGATCTAACACGACCTTTTTCTTCTGAATCATTTTACATGTACGTGTCTCCTCTTCCAGCAAACCCACAAGCAGCCTCAGGGCAGGCACAGGTTTCTGTGTCTTTGTATCCCTCCCAGTGCTTAGCAACAGCAGGACACACGGCGTGTTCGAAATAATCCCTCGATTTAATGTCAGAGTCAAACGACCCCTGTAGGACGGAATGTGAACTCTCCGCCTCGCTCTGAAACTGGGCCGGGTGTTGAAAATGACATGCTGAATCACGGCCCACAAAGATAATCAGGTCCTAATTTCTGGAACCTGGAAATGTCACCTTACATGGAAAGAAGTCTTTGCAGATGGGACTATATTAAGGAGCCTGAGAAGGGAAGAGTCTTCTGGATTATCCAAGTAGGACCTAAATAAAATCACAGGTGTCCTTAGAAGAGAAATGCAGAGGGAGATTGGACACAGACAGATGCGGAGGAGGCAATGTGACCGTGGAAGCAGAGTCTGGAGCACGGTGGCCACAAGTTAATGCATGCCAGCAGCCACGAGAAGCTGCAGGACACACGCAAGGGACAGACTCTCTCCTAGAGCCTCCTGAGGGGGTGCAGCCCTGCTGACATCCTGACTTCAGTCCTACAGTCAGTGATTTTGAAATTCTGCCCTCCAGAATCGTGAGAAAATAAAGCAATGAGATGTTTTGCAAAATATATAAAGAACTCACACAAATCCACTCCAGGAAGACAAACAACCCAATTAAAAAATGGGCAAAGGACCTGAACAGACACTTCAGGGAGGACATACAGAGGGCCAGAGACATAGGAAAGGATGCTCAGCATCACTAGCCATCAGGAAGATGCAAATGAAAACCACAATGAGATACCACTTCATATGATCAGAATGGCCATCACAACCAAATCAATAAACAGTAAGTGCTGGTGAGGTTGTGGAGAAAAGGGAGCCCTAATACATTATTGGTGGGAATGCAGACTGGGGCAGCCGCTGTGGGAAACAGTATGGAATTTCCTCAGAAAACTAAAAATGGAGCTGCCTTTTGACCCAGCAATTACACTGCTGGGATTATACCCTAAGAACCCTGAAACACCAATTCAAAAGAACCTATTCACCCCAATGTTCATAGCAGCATAATTTACAATAGCCCAGTGCTAGAAACAACCTAGGTGCCCATCAGTAAATGAATGGATCAAAAAACTGTGGTACATTTACACAATGGAATACTATGCAGGAGAAAGAAAGAAGGAGCTCCTACCCTTCACCGCAGCATGGATGGAACTAGACCATTGTGCTAAGTGAAATAAGCCAGGTGGTGGAAGACAAATGCCATATAATCTCACCTATAAGTGGAACCTAATCAACAAAACAAACAAGCAAGCAAAATATAACCAGATACTGAAATAAAGAACAAACTGACAGTAACTGGAGGGGAGCAGGGAGGAGGATAATGGGGAAAGATGGGGGAAATATCATCAAGGAACATGTATAAAGGACCTATGGACAAAGCCAAAGAGGGGTAGGATCGATGGTGGGGGAAGAGTGGTGGAGGGGAAATGGAGACAACTGTACTGGAACAACAACAATAATAAATAAATAAATAAATAAAATAGATTATGTTAAAATTTTAAATAACATCATAAATAAAAAGTAGTTTATTATTGCCCAATCTTAGCACATGTATGATGTATTCTTAAGAAGCAAGGGATTCGCTAAACACAACCTGGGTTGCTAAGATTGCTGTGCTTTTTAATGACATTGAAGCATATGATACAGACCCCATAAGAAACAGTTGACATCTTCTTCCTGTTTCAAAGAGGGATTTATTACTATTTGAAAGGCAATTTGTTCTTCAAATAAAAACCCAACTGTGCTGGTACATTAACTATACCAGCACTGATTATGCCAAGAACAGAACAAGTCATTTCTCATCTCAGTTTCATAGTCATTTTATTAGGAAACATGATCCAATGGTAAATGAAGAATCCAAAGACGCAATTAACCCCGAACCAAAGAGCAAACCCATGCATGGCATGTACCACACAAGCATCAATCCGTGTCGCTCTGGTCAAGCTCAACATTTCTTGTCTTGTTTTGTTTGACAAGGGTCTCTGAACCACTGGTCTTGAACTACTGAACATCTCCCAGTTGGATGCAATAAAACTGAGCAAAATGACTCAAGAAAAAAATATTACTTCAGGTACACTCCATCCCAAAGCCATATGAATATATTTGGGGCTCCCAATAAGCTAAATGTATAAACGAGAGTAAAAAATTACACGGGTGTCAATTCATGTGTTTTTAGGACAAATATTCCATGGATCAAAGACCTTGCCTCCCAGACTAACTAGTATTTCACAGGCACGTATTTACTGAGTCCACCGTATGTAATCCAAGCATCCGAGGACCATTAATATGGGGGAGCCAACCTTCCACAGACTTATTTGTACGAAAGAGTGACGTACAATAAGTTCATTCATTCAATGCTTGATGAGCATTTAATCACATATAAAAACTATACTATACAAGTATGAGAAAACGTAGTGTTAAACAATCCTCAACCTCGTGAGAGCATAGAGAAAAGGATGTAAAAGGAGACATACAGAGAAATATCTATAAATACAAGACAGAGTAATATGAGCTATAGGCAGAGCCAAACCAAAGTAGATTAGAGAGAGGGGAGGGGAGACTGTGACTTGGGTGGGGACAGTCATATGGGTCAGTCCATCTCAGTCCTGGCAGCCACTTGGAACAGAGAGGGATGATACTGTTTCATTTTCTGTGTGCCTTTGCAGTTCAAGTTCACTGGTCCCACTGTCCCCGTGGTGAGCACTGGAAGGCATCAGTATCCAGGAGTTGAGGTCCCCCCTCTCTTTTAGAGATGAGAATGGAGCGCCTCTTGGGAATCCCCAGAGCTGTGCTCTCTCACGTTACTTTTCCCACTTGAGGGTTACGGATAACTAGGGACTGCACAGCCTACCTATGTAATCCAGCTTTTTAAACTGGTTTAAACCCCAGGGGAGAGAAGGTGACTTGGCTGCTTCCTTCTGAATAAGCAGAGATGTGGAGGTGGGTTGTGGGGGGATGTGAAGGGGAGGGTGTTGCGGTTTGAAGGGCAGAGGGAAGGAAAAATATGTTTTCTCTTGGCCGCTGTGAGCTGCTGGCTAATTTTCACTGCACCCATGGGGCAGAAGAATCCCTGAAAATTCCTGTTTCACTTAACAATTATTGGAGGTGAATTTCTGGTCTTGACTTAGTTTCACTTAACTACGGTTCAGTTTTAAAAACTGATCGATCGGATTAGCTTATTGGAAAAGATCAAACACACAAATCAGCGCTGCCTTTCTTGGGCAAAGACTGGGTGTGCCCAGGCCCTAAGCAGTTCGCTGTGTGCCGGGGAGTAGGGTCAGTGGGAAAATTAACCAGACTCAGGCATTCGCAGGGCTCAGAACAAATCAGTCCCTTTAAAATCAAACCTGCTGTGCTGGATGTAGTGTGTGCTCTGATTTTAATATAAAAATTCCAACTACTTTGCAGCTCTCTCTCCTCCCAGAGACAGAGAAGACTCTACTCCCCAGGCCCCTGGAAGTCAGGCATGGCCATGTTACCAGTCTTGGCCAACGCATTCTGAGAAGAGGCGATGAGAGGTGGCGATGACATCACCTCCGAGTTGCGGCCGTGAAAAGCTCCTGCACAGCCTTCTGTCGGTCTTGGTCTGTGTGACCTCGGGGATCAGAATGCCTGCTGACCTGCGTTGGCACGTATCATGAGAAATACAGCTTTGGGGGGTTGAGCCACTGAGATACAGGGTATCCTAACATAATACCTCCCTTTTGAATGACCGTCACCGGTGGGTTTCTCAATGGACAGCCAGGGGACAAACAGGGCACTATTTCGTGGGCAGAGGATGAGTCTCTACAAGACAGAATGTTATATGTCTGCATAAATAATTTCTTTTCACCAGAGAGAAAACGGCTACAATTTTGGCCCACATGCCAGCAGCACTAATCCTGGACTTCAAAGTCGCATTCATATACCGTGTCACTCTAAATTGTAAAAGACATGGCAGGGATTCTTTTCTCACATGTCATTTCTAATAACGGTGCTTCATATAAACACTATATTCATATGCAACAGGATAAGGGATTACCTGTCTATTTTTAGGGGCCCTAGCAGCTCTGAGTCTGCCCAGTGCTGTTTGTATACATTTGGGGTAACCTCCGAGGCTTCACGCCGGTTGTTGCTTCAAGTTTGCCCAGAGTGAGATTTCGGCAGCAGCAATGCATCACACAGATGACAGGAAGTGTATCTATTTTATCTGGCAGGGATGAAGTCCGCAAACAATGGGTTTGGATCTATTTTAGATTGCCCAGCCAAACAAAGAATATGGATCTATTTTTACAAGAAGTACTTTGTGCTAATAAGATTAGCAAAACAAATCTGGTCACTGTACATCCCAATTGAACTTCCTGATTACTAAACCGTATGATAAATGGTTGGTCCCTAAGTCATTTCTTTGGTTTTTCATTTATTCAACAAATATTTATTTAGTGCATGCTTTGTGCCAAGCACGCAAGAGGCTACGAGCATTCAGAATCTAATGTGTATCTGTGGGTTTTATAAATACTAATTTATCAAAATATCTGTCTAAGCACCAGAAAGTTGGTGGTTATGGGATTTTGTTTTAATAGTACAAATGGATGAATGTTAAATACATTACCTTTAATTGTTACATGGGAACTTGACAGCTAACCAATGAAGTTCTTGAAAGTCGATTCAATTAACTTTATAGAGGAAACAATGATCATCAATGGTATACAAAGCTGGGGTAAGACCTCAGGTTCATGAGTGCAATTATGTGCATTTAAGGTGGAATGTGAAAACTTGTGAAGAGCTGTATAGATATCCACACTTACTTAGCACACAGAGATTTTAAGGGGTTTTATTAACCGATTGCCCTAAAATATGTAACACCCACAGAAGGCATTCTCTTGCCTTGGGCTAAAAGCATGGAATACATCCTTGGCAGCCGTGGAGTGCCAAGGAGAAGCTCCCTCCCCTCACTACTGGAGGCGTCTCCTGCTCCCTCCTGCTCCCTCCTGCTCCGGTTGCCATCACCACCAGCAGCCGCTGGAGCTGGAGGAACGGCCTGTGCCTGTGGGTGGCTGACTCATCCACACCTCCAGAGGCATGCTCTGTGCAGGCTGTGGGCAAAGCATACTTTTCTGCTCAGAAACTTATGTTAAAAGCACCTTAAAGGTAGATTCTAGTAATCAAAATATTAAGAATCCAATAAATGCAATGCTTTGGCTCATTGGGTCACAACTTTTTTCCTATCCAGACATGACATTTTTATCAGCACCAAGGGTGCACCCAGGGGCACCCAGTGTTATCAGCAAGTGCCTGAGACAGAAAGTGGTTCGTTCTTACCCCTCTCACTCAGCAGCACCTTTGGAGCTGCAACTGAGTGATGTTATTAGAGCAAAAACTTTGAATCTAAGCTAATGTATACACAAAGCAGTCACATGCAAACACTCGCAGTTTATCACACTGACCTGGGCAAAACATGCATAACTGATCTCACACTCTGGTCACTATAGGTCATTCACTCATTTTTTTAAACAGCTAACCTCGATAAATATGCAGAGTAATTGAGTGGTACTGTAATAGGAACGCTTAAGTTCTCAGAATAAAATATTAACAGCAAACACTTCACATTGTCACTATACTTAAGCCCAGGATGTGGTGCCTAAGTGTGGGCCTCCGCTTCTGCCTGGATGCTTACCATCGTGCCTCTGGATGGGTGGTGTACTGATCAGCGGAATCTATACTGGTGCCTGGGCCGAACACCCCGTGAATCTCATATTTCCCTTCAGTTTTTTGGTAGCAAGTTGGTAATATTTATCTAGACTGTAGAGGAAGTTATCAGTGAATGTTCAAAGTTGATAACACATTTTTCACTAGGGCCTTGATATTAAAAAAAAAAGCAAAATAAAAACTCTCAATTGTGCTGTTGGTATATATGTGGCCAGTATCTATCACAGGGTTTTGAAAATGAAGTCAATATTTAATCAAAACTTCTCTTATTTTGCAAACAAACAGCAAACCAAAGGCCTCAGTAGACAACACAGTAAACTATAAAAGAATACAGTTAAATCATTCACCCTTTTTCCCTGCGGAACAAAATTCAGCCATAGAACTATTACTAGATCATGTTGAAGCCCACCTCAGAGCATTATGTAAACCATCTGCTACTTATCTCCAGTTTAAAATTTTATTATGTATCATGACACTAGGAAACTACTCACAATTACTCAAGTTTCTATTTGATACATTTAAAAACAGTGCACAATTAAAAGCAAGAAAGAATAGAATCCAGTCATTCAACAGATGTTTTCTCTCTTTTCATGGTTTGGCAGACAGATCTGCGTTCCTTTCATCTGTTTATGGCATTTTAAGGTACATCGCTGTATTTTTCACCATGACCCTTGAAATAGGAGTAGTAATGTGAGCCTTCTTCGGAGCCTACTATTAAATTTTTCTCAGAGTCAGTACAAGAACAGCAAGATTTCAGTGAGAACTACTGGGTGGGCAAATTAGTCAGGCATGAAATAGCAAAGTTCTTCTGTAATTTGATTTTAAAGCTTATTTCCTTGTAATATTGAAGCTCATGCTCAGCTGTCAACGAATCTGGAGTATGAACTCGGCCCGCGATGACCATTTTTGCCTTTCTCTTGCTCTTTCTTTTTCCCTAATGCTTGTAAAAGAACTTTCCCCACCATCTGTGTTAAAGTGAACAAATGAGCTCTCTGCCCTTAGCTTGCTCAAGGTTCTTTCTAGCAAAACACAGGCAGGAGTGTGCAAAACTTACACAAGGAGGCTAACCAGAATTAAACCCCCAACACAGTGACTCAGCTGTCTATCAAGTTTAACGTTGTACAAGGAAGCAAATGGAAATATGCGTTACAAGCTTCTGTTAGGTCTCATTTTGCAAAAATATTTACATATCAAAGGTTTATGGACAGCCTGAAAACATGAAAGACAATGAACAGCGGTTTCGATTCTGCTCTATCGAGTCAGAACTTCATTTGTTCCAAATGACTTATAGTTTTGAAGTGAACTCATGGTCCTGGGGGCAAATGTCACCTTGTGGGCTGGCGTCTCTCTAGGACGCCTGCCACAATTGCACTCGGGGGTCTTTGTGGGCTGGGAAGCGCAGGCTAGAAGAGGCATGGCAGATTCTACCATCTTCTGTGAGTTTATTTTACATAAACTTCTTTCAGCTCCATTTTTTAAACACAATCACTGACTGAAGCTCTGTTCTCTGTGTCTGTGAGTCAAGGATGTGGTTGTCTGACTTCTTTGGCAGAGGACGAACAGAAACAAATGAGACTGGAGTTTCACGCTGGGTCAAGGGCTGCCTTTTTGATCATACAGACCCTCCCTTAAGCTCAGAGCATTTGTACTGGATAAAGTTAAATGAGGACAAAGCTAACTGCCCAGAGAAACAGTTAAAGAAAAGCAGTGTTTTAAAATAGCTCTCTACTTCTTCCATTAAATAGCACTGGCACACTAAATTCCTGTTGTGTCAGTGTGAGCCTGCGGTAGCTCATTCTGGGCCAATAAAAAGGTTATATACAATTATGGTCACAGAACAATCAAATATTCCATGTGCGCTTAGCCTTCTGGGAAAATCTCAGTGGACCCCATACGAGATCCTCGAATCACGGAAACTTTCCAATGCAGGCAATGCAGCTGAGGAGCAACTCGTGCCTTTGGCACGGTGGCTGCATCATCAGCGCAGCACCGAGTGGTGTTTCATATTCAATGGCTTCTCCAAACTGACCTGTCCCGGAAGCACCGCTGCGTGCTGTGGATCAGCACCCGGTTCGACATCCCAAGCTGCTGGGACTGTCCTTCGCTCCATGAAGCCCCCCAGGTGCGGGGCTCCGCTCCGACACATGCTGTGGTGGGCTGTTTGCGGCTGGGGGTCAGTGTTGGCGACAGGATGGAGTAGAGATTCCATCAAATTTATTCACTATTTTCATAGGATGTCTTTATCTTTAAGACAACGTCCATTAGCATAAGTTTCTGACAAAACTAAATGCAACCAAGTTAAAAAGAACATGGTATTTTATAGAAAAGTATCATACTTTATACAAAATTGAGTTTGCAGAAAAGGACAGCACATTTTTGCAGGTGTCAAATTAAGGGCTCAAATATGGCCCCTTTACTGGGGGTGCTGCCCACCTCGTTGAAGCTTTGAGGACTGGCGTGGTAACACCTCATGTTCTACAGAATGTTGTACTTCTACAGGCACATAATTAATAAGTGTTTGTAGAGTCTGTTTTATGTACTTAAATCAGCAAAAATAACTTCAAATTGGCCATGAAAGTTTTAGTGAATCAAATTTCTATTCTTCAGTACCCTAAATTTAAATGTACCTATGGTAAGTGACTACCTGCAAATGGTGACATTATATGGGTAAGAATGTGCATGTACATGCAAAATGCTTCAATATTTCTTAAATGTGCATAAATAAAAAAAAAACTTAAGGTATGGAAATTGTGTATAGCTATTTATAAAAGAAGTTAAATTTTTTCTTATGAGGAGATTGCACCTCAGTAAATAATGTATTTATTGTGTAAGCAAGATAACACTTACGAAACCTACTAGAAATATAGTTCACCTAATATTTAATTTTCACATTCTGCTTTCATAAAATAGCTGGATTTAAAAGTATTTGATTCTTAGAGAGAATCACGGGAAAAAGGAAGACAGGCTTTAACATCTGTGTTCTAGGACTGGGAAAGCCAGTTTTACCACCTGGACTGACCCAGAAGCATCCAGCACTGGGTGAGAGTTGCCTGTTCATTCTACAGATTTTACAGGTAATCTCCATTAGCAGTTTCTTCCTATTTCAATAGAGCTGTACTGGAGCCTGGTCTTGGGAAAAGACCTGATTAAAAGTGTGCAAACTAATCAGATGTTAGAAAAATCTAGAAGGCAAAAACATAAATTTGCCATGTGAAGTTTTTTCCTAACAAGCAGGTCAGTTAGGACTGTCCAAACAATCCCAACAATTCGGAATAGTGAACACCATCTAGTGAAGAAGGTACATGGACCCGAGCTTCCTAAACACAAAAGTAACAACTTATACTAACTCCTGTAACACGGCAAAATTCAGGCACTCATAAAAAACCCTGATAACATAAAAGGCCATTTTATCCTGGAAATGACAATAGAGCTGAGTTTTTCTATGAAGTACTTCAGGCATATTTAACTCATTCATTTGATCAGCAAGCATGTATTATCTGTTACCTTCGATGCATAATGCTACTCAGCAAGTGATGTAATTCTTGCCGAGTAGCATTGAGCAAAAGAGTAAAGATGGGGGAAAGAAAAGGCAAGGGAGTCACTGGGCAGCTTCAAAACAACCTTTCCATTTTCAAAATTACTTCTTTCAAGAACTGAGGTAGAATAATGAAAACAGAGCGACGTCTGAGATTCCAACCAGAAGAAAGTTCACTGGAGCTCACCAAAATGACTTCACTGCATCTTAAAATATGACTGTGATCATAGCCGTGTTAAAGAGATGTCAGGAGGTACAGAATTAGATGGAAAAGAACAAAAGGCACTAGTAGAATCATTATGAAGAAATGAAGATAAATCTAAAGCAACTTGGTGCACCTAAAAAATCTGTTATCCAGGACGAAGAGGAGGTAAGAACTGAAGCTGGTAAAAATTCAGCTAACCAGAAAGTAACTAATGGAGGCCCACATAACTGACCTGGCCACTTCTGGACTTTTCCATAAGACCAAAAATGAGAAGAAAACTACAGGTGGGAATTTAATCCATCAGGGGGCCCACCACACAAGGATATCGTATCATGAAGACATGTCCGCACGTGACCACGAACCACAGGGGAACTGTTACAATCAGGCTGTAAGGAAAGTCACAGGCTTATGGGAAAGGGAGAACAGTGATCGGTACAAACTCAAAAAACCTCAGCTTCTGGCTGTCAGGACAACTGTGCGCAGAGCTTTGGCAATTTATTATAATTTGGGTTTTCAATATTTTGTTTCAAGTAAACAAGAGGGTTCAGACTGGATTTTAAAGACAGTATTTATTCTCATCATTATGGCAAAACACTTCGAGTATGTCTTATTTTACTGTTTTTCAACACAGAGGTATACACGTATACAGCTTTACTTCTCATAGAATTCCAAAAGCGAAGCCACATTAACTAATGCGTGGAATGCTTATCTTTTCAAATGGCATGTGCATTTCTTGATTGGGGAGGCCATTTACTGAACTTAATGCCCCATCACAGCCATCAGCAGAGACAGACCCCCAGAAGGATGTTTAGAAATACTTAATGCCACCTAGTAGTAAATTGCAAACAACTTCTGTACAAAAAAAATGCGGTGAGCCACTTAAAGACAAAATCCATTTGTTGGGAAGAATCCAGTCTTCCCAACGGCTTAAGTTTCATATTTTGCTTTCATTACTATGTTGCTATCCAGATCAATTTAGAGAATTTCTAAGCAAAATAAAAGTGAGAATTTATACAGAAAGAAAGGGAAAGCAAAACCACAGTTCTTCAGATAAGCATCTAGGGTGAAGTAAGAACGCTCCTGAAGACACACCATTATTAACTGCAGTAAAACTTCACCTGCGAGTGTGCACAGAGCTACTTGGGCACAGCAGCTGAGTAACAGGCAGGTGGCTCTACGGGTTGGGTGTATAATGGGAACAAACGAAGCAAAAACAGAAACCCAAGTCAATGATAAACCGAGGAGTCATCTACTTAAAGCAGACAAAAAAGTTCTACAACCCGCGGCACATAACCACTCTCTGGCACATGAGGCAGGAGCACAGGCTCCGGGACACTGACCCAGTGCCCTCAGGGGCAGTAGTCCCAGCTCCACCTAGACAAAGAGGATGGCTCTGCAGGTGGGCAATGGGCACGCATGCCTGATGGCAACCATCACATTGTGCGAAGAAAAATAGGTGGAGCCAAACAACAGTACAATATCCCCAGTAAATGCTGGGACAGTGTGACGACAGCAAGTTCCTTATTTCTCAAAGCAGGCTTTAAAATCCCAAAATTAAATTTTCTTTCTCACTTGCTCTGACCCTAAACAACTCTGTCACTATCCCCTGATTAAGTCAGCGATGGAAGGAGAAAGGGCCCACCCATCAAGTCCTTGTGCTGAGTTTTGCTGTTGAAACTCACCTGCTACAGACCAGCTTGTGGATCAGTTTTCATTCCAGGGACAAGAAAAACCAAAGAGGATCCCAAGTTACAAAGAAATGGCTCACTGGTGCTTTCAGTTTGTCATTTTGCCACTTCAGACCTCAAACTGAATCTTTAAGTCAGTTTTTGCAACATTACAATCAAGAGATGCTTTGCAATTGGGTCTCAAGAGCAGGGCAATTGTGGTGCCCTACAGTGCTCTCATCCATTGAATTCTCTTCAGCAAACAATAAACCAACTTTTAGCATGTGTTTCATGCCTGGTTAAGAAAGTTTGTCAAAAAAGTACCCTTGCTTCATGTTCACTTTTTTGGTGGCTACAAAGAAAGTGTAAAGTATTCAATTAGAACAAATAAAGTATTTCAACACCACTTTGGGCAGTACGTAATTTCAGGATAACTCATGTCTATACAATAATTACCAGAACTTACTAACTTCAATTTACTAACTTTAAAAAGCACTTACTATGATGGCTATGCAAACATAGTCAGATACAACTTGCCTTTTTAAAAAGATCCAGTAAAATAAAGACATAAATACAAATCCTTACCAAAAATAAAAAAATTTAAAAAAGCAAGGCACCATTAGACCACATACAGGCTTGAATAAGAATCCCACCACTTTGAAATGTTAAATTTCACAGTCCCCCAATCTCTGGACAAAGGGGCATCATGAATACCTGAAAGTCACATGGATTCTGTGTGCTTCTAAACACACCCCTGTGTGCACCATTTCACTGGTGAGCTGGCTTCTCAGCAACTCTCAGAACGGATCTGTTTACTGGAGACACAAACCAGTTTACTGTAGTTCTGTGGGTCTGCACTGGAAGCATGTGGTTGAGCACACACACAAAATCTGGGGTTCACAAGCAAGAGGAAGGGGAGAATGCCATCTGGGGAAAAAGGTTAGCTTGGTAATTGTTTAACATCTTCTTCCCCAGCACTGAGCAATTAAGAATTCCATTGCTTAAAGCAACTAAACTCAAAATTTAAAAAATAATGTAGACCTTGACCCTGAAATATATTAGCATGTGTACAAGGGATAGAGTATGCATGTATGTGATATATAGTATGCACAGAGGGGAGAGAAAACACAAAAATGTCCCATGACAATGCACACAGGGAAAAGCACAGCAGGTCACCAGGGCTCGGAAGGAACAGCCTGGTACCCAGCCACGCAGCCGTACTGATTAGGTTACAGGTAGCAGTCAGGTTACAGGTAGCCTGTAGGTTCAGAGATGGGTTGCCAGACAGTGTCCCCAGCATTATTCTCCAGGGCAATGGAGAGCAAGTAGGTTTACAATTAAACAAAATAGCCAGACATTTGGTTTGGCAGAATAGTTTAATTAGTAGGAATCAATGATACAAAAGCTTTCCAGAACAGTAAAATTAAGTATTTGACAAACTATCTTTACAGAGAATGACAATCTGATGCAAGATCGGTCTGCCCAGAACACAGAATGTTGCCATGACAATGGAGATAATCACAATGGATGTTACCAGCCCTTCTGCCCACAGACACTCTCCCTTCCCCCATCGCTGACAAAAGCCACTCCTGTCCCCAAAGCTTTTTATCCCACGAAAACGTTTTCTATGTTGATAACCACTTACAATAGTATAATAAAGATAGATTATTCATATTGTTACAATTGTCCCCTAAATTCCTCTTCTTGCTAATACTGACTTTCCACTAATATACTTTTCACTTCCAAGGCTACAGCCTGAGAAACATTTGCTGAAGGCTACTTCTGGGGGGTGGGGGCATGAAGATCACACAAGTGACCTCTCCGCAAGCAGCATTAGACATCATCTTGGCTAACATTCTTACAAACTTTCCCAAGGTGGTCCCTGTTTTGATTTCCCCACTAGGTCTACTTGCCAAGCTCAGGAAAAATAATAAAAAGCATAATGATTAGTGAATTCATTTACTAAGGTTGCCATGACGAAGTACCTTAAACAACAGAAGTATATTGTCTCACAGTCCTGGAGGCCAGACATCCAAGACCAAGGTGCCACAGGGGCGGTCCTTTCTGAGGGCCAGGAAGGAGAATCTGTTCATGCCTCTGCCTGGCTTCTGGTGGCCAGTCAGCCACCTCTTGTGTTCCCGAGTGTCTGCTGCATCACCCTGACCTCTGCCTTACCTTCACATGGTGCTTTCCCAGGGGGCGGATGGGGGGCAGCGTGGGTGTTCAAGTTTCCTTTTTAAAACAAAGACACTTGGCATACTGAATTAGGGCCCATGCAAGGAACCTCACCCTAACCCAACTACATCTGGAAAGACCCAACTATGTCACATTTTTATGTTCTGGGGGTGGATTTCGACATACCTTTTGAGGGGGGAGATACAATTCAACCCAAAGCCATCAATATTAGTGAAGTGGCCAGGTGAGCTACTTTCTCACAAGTCAAGGGTACGGCATGTAGCTGGCTGGGTACCAGGCTGCTGGGACCTTTGTAAGAGGAAGGACTGTTCATTGCCCGAAAGCCTCATGACCACTAAGGTAGATAAAGGGGTAGTGTGTGGTCAGTAAGGCTGCTCTCGAATGTCCCATTCCTCCTTCTGGACAACCGGAGACCTGCATTTCTCCAATCCAAAATTAGGCATGGGTGCAGGACTTGTTTTGGCCAATGAAATGCCCACGACAGGGATGTTTTTAGGCAGAAGCTTTCAAGAGTGATGGGCAATTGCCATACTCCTTTCCCCCATGGCAGGGAAGGTGGAGGTGATGGGACTAGCTGTCATCATCCTGGGGACTCTAAGGGACACATGGCTCCCTGGCTAAGAATGCTGGACAGGTCTCCAGAGCAAGAAAATAAATCTCAATGGAAAATAATCCATTGAGATTTCATTTCTTCCTGCAGCACCGCTTGGCCTGATGCAGACAAGAATTCTCTACTTTGAATTCTTGCTCTCCATATTCCCTTGGGCTTCTCTTTTTTAAGAGGTATTCTGGAAAGGGAGTATTTCATGAGCTCTCCTGGAGTAAAGGGCCGACCCACAGAATGTTTTTCCAGTCTGAGCCACTTGGCCCTGCCCAGTGAAAGCATCAGAGCCCGGAAGGGAACAAAACAGATAAGCCCCAGTCAGGTCTGCTCAGTGAGATACACCGCAAAGCAACATTCTGTTGTTCATTAATTCAACCATTTAGTAGGTGTGCATTTTTTTATTTAAATCAGCTGGGTTGATTGAAAATGGCCTCACTTTTTATTTAATTTCAATCATTGAATATAATATTTTGCAAGCCTTTCATTTGCAATTAATTGCTAACATTCATTTAAATTTCTTGTGAGTTTACATTTCAGTGGCATTCAAAAAACAGATAGATGAATAAATGGGAGGCATAAAATTGTGAGAAATAGCTCAATCCTATTTTTGGAAAGACTTCCTGCCCCTCCCTGAGGTGGCAGAACTGGATTTACCAGCCAAGGGTGAGCATTTTCACCAGATTAGATAACATTTCTTGTTCTCAGAGATGTGATGAACAGAGGGAAAAATAAGCAAGCAGAAACTGTACTGCTCACTTGGACACGTTGCTAGGATTGTAAAATAGAGACTTCTACGAACTTTACCTTTTGATTAACATTATCTTTCTTTTTAAAAAATGTTATTGAATGTACTAGGGTGACACTGGCTAATAAAATCATACAAGTTTGAGGTGTACAATGCTAGTAACACATCATCTGTATGTTGTATTGTGTGTTCACCACCCAAAGTCATGTCTTGTTGTCATCATTTTCCCCCTTTTACCCTCTTCTACCTCCCCCACACCCCTCCCCTCTGGTCACCACCATCCTGTTGTCTGTGCCTATGAGTTGAAGTTTTGGGGGGTTTTGTTTGCTTAATCTTTTCACTTTTTTCACCCAGCAACCCACCTTCTGACAGCTGTCATCTGTTCTCTGAGTCTGCTTCTATTTTGTTTGTTTATTTTGTTCATTAGACTCCACATATGAGTGAAATACGGCATTTACCTTTCCCTGACTGGCTTATTTCACTTAGCATGATACTGTCCAGCTCCATCTATGCTGTTGCAAAATGTGAGATTTCCTTCTTGTTTACTGCTAAGTAGTACTCCATTGCATACACGGACCCACGGCTTTACTATTCACTCATCTCCCGATGGGCACGGGGGCTGCTTCCAAATCTTCGCTACAGTTAAATAACCCTGCAACGAACAAAGGGGTGCATATATTCTTTCGAATAAGTGTTTTGGGTTTCTTTTGATATATTCCCAGAAATAAAATCACTAGGCCATACGGCAGTACATTCCTGGATCTTAATTTTAAAATTGCTCCCATAGGTAAGGTTATAGTGTACTAGAGCGGGGTGTGGAAGGGGGGGAAGGCATTTTTTTCCTCCAGAACAATTTTCTAAAGGTTAGGAGCAATTTTTATCACCTTGTTTATGAAACATTGCTTACTTTAACACTGTTGGCAGGCATGGAGAGCTAGGGAGAGGAACAATTGCCTAAAAGAAGAGATCTTATAATATGAAGAAGGGAACCTTGAGGTAGAAGCTGAGAGCAAAACATGAGGAAAGTGTGCCGCTGATAGGCAGAGCCTTAGAACGAGAGACAAAGCCCCTTCGACAGGTGTCCACGTCCCGCACTGCAGGCTCAGCGGCACCGCTGAACGCGGGCCTCCGGGAGTCTCTGCGCTTCCTTCGGGCTACTCCTTCCAGATTAAAAAAACACAATAAACTAAAATTATAGCAGAGTGTGGAAAGTGTCACACCAGAGGAAAGAGCAGTTAATTACGAAGTAAGTCATTTTCTTATTGCTCTTTTCCCAAATTCCATTGTATATCTTTTAACCGCCCCTCAAACAGGTGGAATTACACGGTGATCATTTCAGCGATGAGACTGCGCCAATTCTGGCTTCCTTACTTTTGAACTTTCCTAAAATGAATGTATATTCATCGCAGTTGAATACAGGAAGAATAATGTACTTAAAGTGATGTAAAAGGACAAGTTCTCAGGTCCGGCCCTCATTTCTACTTCCCTCTGCCCCCTCTGCCCCCAGCCCTGCCACTGTCCCTTCCCAGTTGCACACCAGCCACATTCTGGAAAGGCTCCAGTGAGCCAGCCTGTCCAAAGGACACGTCTGCACAACTTACCAACCACCACAGACTTTACGCTTGTTTACCCCCCCTAAACCCCTGCCCCAGCCGGTCCCCTCACCCATCCAGCCTCTGCAGTGCCCACCAGCCTTTCTTTGTCTATTCAAATCAAGCTGCTAGCCCTGGACCCCTCCTCTGTTCTCTCCAGGGCACCCTCCCTACCGAGAAAGCTTTCCCAGCCAGGCCAGCCCACTGGTCCTCCCTGCGGTACACATGAGAACAGGCGGATAGTACGTGTACACTCAGAGGCATGCTACGCCCACAGACCCCCCAGGACACTGCAGATTCTAAATCAGAGCGGGAGTCCTGTTCGCAGAGCACACTCAGGGGTGGAGGGGGCGAACCTGCCAAGAACACTTCGCCTGGCTTACAGCAGAGACCAAGAAATGCAAAGGCTTTCCCTCCACTCAAAACCTGTGCATTTCATGACCGTGAATAATGCAGTCTGTTCCAAACAGACTCCAGAGGGCTCATGCGTTTACCGCCTTGTCCTTTACAGGAAAAGCCTGCCGACTCCCGATTTTAGAGCACGACACAAATTCTTGTCCAAACAAACACTCAACAAGGCAAAACCCCAGCCCTCAAATGGCGCAGAGGTTCCCCTGGCCCTTGCACCAACCCAAAATTCCTGCTGACATCGGAGGGAATTGCCACCCTCGCAGCTACTTCAACCTCCTTCCCCAGTCCCACGGCCCCTCTACTCAACCAGGCACCGAATTTCCAACACAGGCCTATTTGCGCTGGGTGGGGGGAGGGGGGTAGATTTTCTCATCTCTGCCCCCTCTGTGTGTCAAAATCCCAATCATTCTTCAAGGCCCCATTTGCACCTCCTTCCTTTCAGCCTCTGGCTTCCTCCCTTGGGATGCATGAATGGAAACTGTAGCTTCCATTCATGCATCTTCCTCTTGGTGGACCTGCCTCCCTCCCTAGACCTTAAGCTCTCTGAGGACAGGGGCTGTCACCTTGGACTCCCTTCACCTTAACTAATAAAAAATTTTGAAGTAAGAGAAGTCAAATAATCACTGTGTGAGCAGTTTTTCACTCTGACAGTGTCTTCAGACTTCAAATCTTCAGCCTGGTTTGTGAGAAGACAGACCTGCAGACGCAGAGGCGCAGTGGCGGAGGCAGGAGTGCGGGAATACGCAGAGACCCCGTTCGTAAGGGACAGAAAGGGGGGCACCCTAAACAGAGGGGCTGTGGGGAATAAAGGTGAAGAGAAGTTCACCGCCTCCGGGGGTGTCTGTGGGGTGGAGCCCAGGGACCCCACAGGCCTCACGTGCAAGAAGATTTATCGTAGTGGGAACAGACCACCACTGTGGGGTTTCCGCAGAATATGCATTGATAAGATCTACAGCTCAGAATATCATACTTCTGTGTCCAGTGTGGACAACGGACTGCAGGAGCCAGGCTGGATGTGGTGCGGAGACTAACCAGTGAGGACCTATGCCCTGGGTGAGAAGTTGGCCATGGCATTGGTGGGGGGACAAGAGGGGAAGGGCCTGGGCAAGAGGCAGAATGGGAAGGGCTTAGCCACTGGATAGACGTGGAAAAAGAGTGTAAAAAGTGCTTCCAAAGCTGATGATCTTCAAAAGGCTTTGGCCATCCTGAGAGGCCACACCCTGAACTCGAGAACAAACTGCATTAGACACCATCAGTTATGAAATATACAGGTTCCCAGTGGAGAAATCCTCTCTGAATTTCTCAGGCCCGTCTGAGGTCAATGCTATTAAAGAGCTAGACAGGATAATGAACATGCTTCAATGTTCTTTTTGACACTAAAAAAGAAGGCATGTTTGATGTTTCTCAAACAATGATATCGCAGCTGAACATAACTGTGCTAAGGAGAAATTATTTCTGGGGTTGTCAGTTTTTAGGAGGCATCGTTCAACATCTCTTAAACAACAGTTTCTCAAAGTGGACCATGGAGTACCTGCATTGGGGTCACGTGGGGTGCTTACTGAAACTCAAGGTTTTGACCTACTGAGCCAATCCAACAAGATATTACGGTAACCTAGAAGTAGTTAAAAATAAGCTAACAGACTGTGCCAATGTATTTCAAATAGCATATATAGAACCTCCAAATAAAAAACACTCATATTTTATCATTATGCATTTTATATGTTTAAATTCATGATACCTATCTTCATGGTTGACAAAGGTTAAAAATAATAAAAACAAAATTCAGGTGAATGGTTGCAGAGCCTTAGAAGCAGCCCTCGAACAAAGTTTGAAAACCCCAGGTTTCAATGACTCCCTTTATACCCACAGAAATGCCACCAGTGACCAGGCTGGCAGTTCATAACTAGCAGCAACCTATTGGAGAGGGACTGTCACAATTAATTACAGGTCAAGGTCTACCACATCATGAGATGCCTGGACACCACGTTTGTTTGCACAGCTACCAGGCTCCCCCAAACCAACCTGGCAAGTCTGACACTTCCTGGAATACACCTCGGAGCCACCACCTCCCCTTGGAGAAACTGAGCTCCCGATGTTCAGGCTCCAGCTTGCCTTTCTCTGATCCCTCAGGGATTACTCAAGAATTAACATCCTCAGTCTAATTTGCTGCTTTATATTTTCACCAAAGCATTTTCTTTCTTTCCCATTAATGCTTCTCCTCCCCACCCCCACCCCCTTCTAGAAGAACCCACGTGGTAACAATATTTGGGTTGGAGCCCCCAGGGCAACATGGGCGCAGAGAAGCCCAGGCTAGCATGCTTCCCCTTCCACAGCCCCATCCCTTTCCTTCTCCTCTCAAGCACTTTTACTGAGACCTGCCACCTGCGTAAACCCCCACCCTGACCTGGCTGCATGTCTGGCACCGCCAGCCTGGAGCCTGGCACTACGAAATAAATACTCTCCAAGGAAAAAACAAAGTCTCTGTACACAGAAATGTTTGATCAGCATCAGGACACGGTCTACTCGACCAGAAGCCTTGGCACCACTGTTTCCAAGATCGTAACCATGGACACCGAACACATTCCAATAATTATGTGCACAGGCTCAGCCATACGCACAGGTCAAATCAGAGACTTTGTTCACTGCGCCATGTGGCTTTCTTAATTGCTTAAGCCTAAAATCCTTCTCAAATTGTCTTAAGGGAAAAAAAGGACTATGTATTAACTTTTTCTGGTAAGCATTTTATTATTATTAATAACTAACTACATTTGTGAAACACATTAGGATTCAAAGCTATTTCAATTATTCCTCACGGAAATACTGACACAAATGCTGACATGTTACAAATAAGGAAATGGATTCAGAGGAGTTAGATGACCAAGGGTCACAGAACCTGTCAGTGGCAGAAAAAGAACCCGAAATGGAGTGTTTTATCTAGTACGCTCCCGCAGGCTGGTTTAAAAAGTGTAAACGCGACCTAAACACAAAGCTGGCATCAGTTTTTCCTTGCTGTTGACTTGGAAAAGAATCTTTAACAAAACATTAGCATTAAAAAGTGTCAACAGAGGCCAAAGACTTAAAGCGACCAGTTGTTCCTGCTGGCACCCATCCACACAGCACCGAAGATGACAGACGGCTGAGACTCTGTCCCAGCAGACACGGCCGCCCACAGGGCATTCTAACCTGCAGCCAGGGTTGAGTGGCTGCCTTTTCAGCCTTTCCTTAGGACATGGAGGTGAGTCATTGAGACCATGGCAAGGGGGGTTAGGGTCACAGCTGCCAGACTGGGGTTCCCTCCAGAAGGAGACAGGGCACCCTAACGGCTGAGGACATCACACACCTTCGGGCTCAGGAGTATTACTTGAGCTGTGTATCTCTGCCAGTTACTCAAGAAACAGGAAATTCTTTGCCTGTCAAACCAAATTGTCTTTGTTCTGAGCTTTGCGTGTTGGTGGCTAATCACATGATAGAGAAACTCTATGAGAGTATGTAAGTATGATTTGTGCCTGATGCTATTTGTTGTGATTTTAAACACAGTGATAGGTTTTGCTTTGGAGCAACCTTAGTTAAATCATACGTAGCATGAATCAGATTACTATGCAAACTGAAATGATCCCACTTATTGACCACCTGCTACGTGAAAAAAATACTTCATCAATGCCGTGGCTACAAAGGCCTACAGATCGCAATAAACGAAACGTTAGTGGAACTGAAATTCACCAGCACTTGAGAGAGAAGAAAACTAAGACAATCATTTTATATTAAAACGTTCTTTATTATTTGGAAGGAGTCCTTCACGACTCACCTATGAAACCAAATTTTAACAAAGAACCAGATCGTGGTGCAGACCTGGCCCAAGAATGCGACTCTCTCTGCAACTTCTAAGAATACGACACATTTCCATAAATGACCTTTTCCCTTAAAGTTGAAACACCCACTCTTTCTACTCATTTGGGCTGCTGCAGTTGTGTCTCAGCTGTTGAAGCCACGTGGCTCCCCGAACGGTTGTTTGGTCTGCCCGCCCCGGTGCAGCAGTGAGCCTCCTCCGGCTTCCGGGACAGCAGCTGTGCCGGCACAATGCCGCGCCGGCACAATGCCGCCCCGGCACACTGCCGCCCCGCACTCCGCCGGGCTTACCTACAGCAGGTGG
The DNA here is from genome assembly GCA_004027475.1 of Anoura caudifer. NCBI lineage: Eukaryota > Metazoa > Chordata > Mammalia > Chiroptera > Phyllostomidae > Anoura > Anoura caudifer. The sequence goes on along the minus strand of PVKU01000739.1, from coordinate 251,666 downwards.
CTCAGGACAGCAAGCGAAGTTCACATTCCCCAGCAATCTAATCTGTCTCTTCTGGTTACCTGTTGCTAATAAAGCACTTCAAAACTTGGGGTCTCAAAACGACAACAGCCGTTGACTGTCCTCGGGAGTCCGTACCTTGGCCGGGCAGCCTGCGGTCTGCAGTGCTGTGATTGGATGGTGACTGAGGCTGAAGTGGCCAAGGTTTCACTTACCTGTCTGGCGCTTTGGACGGCCTGGCCAGGCCACTGGAACTTCTCTCTGTGCGGCTAATTTGAGCTTCTTTACGTGGCAGGAAGTGGAGGCTAAAGTCCTTAAAGGCTAAGTATAGAACTAGCTCAGCATCCCTGCTGACGCATTTGCAGGCCAGCCTGGATGCAAGGGGAGGGGAATTGCATTCTACCCCATGATGGGAAGGATGAATACGTCTGCCACCGCCTTCTCAGGCTTACCCTACGAAGCCTATGCTCATATAAACTGAAACTATGGCCGCAGGGCCAGACCGGCACACTGCCCTGGAGGCCACAGAGCGCACCGTTTGGGTCTGAAGTTGAACGCACCTTGCAAGTTACAGCTCGCCAGAAGGAACAGTAATTTGCCCAACTTGTTATGTGGTCACAAAGCCTTATCCTTGACACCCAGTTGTCAACCACCACACCATGTGTGCATACTGGACGCAATTAGTCGTGCCCGGAAAATGAACAAGAACCAGACAAAAGCAGCTTAAACTTCTCCGCCAGATGTTCTGAAGGTGGATTCTAAAGACACACATGTCCAGAAACCTTCGTGCCCCACGCACGCTCCTGCCAGCGCCATCTCTGTCAAATCTACTGGAGGCAAAGCGCACGGCACAGACGGTGCAGAGGAGACAAAGTGCCTTCCTACCATTTCTGAGAGGACAGGCCCCTTCCAAAATCTGAAAGGTGACACTGGACACCAATTTTTATTTTTCCTCTTAGAAATTCAGATGATTTATACTTTTTAAGATACCTACCTTCATTTTCCCAGGCAGCAAAGACACTGAGTTAATTCAAGATTTTTATCCACTCGGCTGCCTCCATGTTAGTTATAATTAGGCGGTCACACTCTACGGTATGAATGATCTAGGGGCACCTGCACATCTTTCAAGTCGTCGTGGACACTAATCCCTTTACTCACCAAGCTCCAGCCTCACAGTTTCAGTTCCTCCAACACACCCAACCCTTCTCAGACCTCCATGGGCTCAGCACCCTCTGCCCGGACTGCCCTTCCACCCACACGGCTCATGCGGTTCCCTCCAGCCCTTCTCAGACCTCCGTGTGCACAGCTCCCTCTGCCCGGACTGCCCTTCCACCCACACGGCTCACGCGGTTCCCTCCAGCCCTTCTCAGACCTCCGTGTGCACAGCTCCCTCTGCCCGGACTGCCCTTCCACCCACACGGCTCA